>JAUTBT010031436.1:0-18763 GCA_032361225.1 Lepetodrilus schrolli | reverse complement strand
ACACACACGCACACACACACACACACACACACACACACACACACACACACACACACACACACACACACACACACACAAAATCTATCACTGAACTCTCTACTTATTCAATTATTATATTTAAATAAATTAGCGGAGAAAGGATATGCATGTTATATCGCTTCGAGGGTGGTATAAAAATATAACCACAAAATGTAGACCTGCGCAGTCCTGTACGAAGCGGCGTAACTCTCAAGTAACTGTAACTCCAACCGTAGCAATGGTGTAGTATAAGGTTACCCTAGAGTTACGTGGTGGGATCTAGCCAATCAGATTGCCGGGAATTGGAACTGGTCCGGGGAATATATCTCACCTAGTTACACCGTTTCGTATGTAGGAGTGCACAGCGTCTCACGATAGGGTCGTATTGTGGCGCGGGCATACATCGAGGTAAACGTCCATTCCTGCTCTAATATGTAGTAAATCGATTATGTTTGCCCTGATTTACGCCTGGCCTACAAAACGACCCTTTCACGGAGTGCAGCCTAAATAAACTCGCGTGGTAGTCAATATAATTAAAATCAGATCTCGTTTCCTTCCTTAACATTTTGACATTCTTTTGGAATGAAGTAGAGACTCTCCAAATATCTGAGCGTCAGCTTCGATATTAATGAGATTGCGTCGTAGTATACCTGTACTATTAGTCCTTGTCAAATATATTCCGTGGCAATTCTTACTATATGTCATTCTAAACTTTACAAGTTATTCTGCTTTCATTATATATATTGAAATAATTTCTTACTATGACGTTTACACGATTTTGCGACTGCCGATTGGCTAAAACATGGTCACGTGACAAAAGTTTACCCGACAAATTGTTGCGTTCATTTAAGAAATGACCGTCCTGTTATGGTTGTTCGCTAAAGTATGAACGATTTGAAAGTGTTGGTTAAACTAGTTCTCACCAGAGTTTAACAAACACTTTCAAATCGGTCTTACTTCAGTGAACAACCGTAAAAGGACGGTCATTTCTTAATTAATGTACACAAGTAAAATGATTGCAGCATATATACTCACTTCCGGTGGTGGGTTTAATGGGGTCAGTTGTTGTCCTCGTCACTGAAAATAAACAACACACAAAAGACGTTTATTTTATTTATGATGATTTAAGTACACGTACAATAATCGTTATTAGTATGTTCATATAGAAATGAGTCAGGTTTGTACAAGAAAACCTATCCACGATTACATATTTATATAATGAAGTAAATTGAATATCTGATAGGGGTGGATCTGGCGCATTATAAATATCCATTTTTATTTTTGTTGTTGTTTTAATTATTATTACTATTATTATTAGTCTAGTATTATTACATATTATAACATTTTAATTTCTTACGCTATTTGTTATAGAGTACTAGTATATAATGCATCCTAAATACCATCCTCAAACCACAAGGGTACTTAATTCCGGTCATGGTGTACCACATAAAGTGAGTCCTGAACGGAATTAAGTACCGGTGGGGTAGAAGGATGCCTAAATACTATATTCTTGTTAATTTAAATAGACCTCGTGGGGGGTTTTCAATTCATAAATCACACGGGTGTCAGAACCGAGTTTGCTTTATATTTTCGTGAAAACAATGGCGCTTTAAACGTGTTTTTAACATGTTCACTATATTAATTTAATTGTTGCTGTTTTGGTTTCTATAAAGCAAACTAGGCTCTGACACACGTGTGATTTATGAATTGGAAAAAAAAAGCACAAGGTCTATTTAAATGAACACGACTATAATCTTTCATATACGGACACGCATTCTCTGTAAATAAATGAAAATCAACCCGATTTCCATTCTTACAAATAAGCATATTACCTTAATTATTTATGGAACCGGTACATTTCAAATGCTTATTTTCTCAAAATCGTGGATACATACCGTGTTTCATATTCCTGACATTCCTCTATGGAGGATTTAGAAAACGATTTAATTGGTTGACATTTACAGGAATTCCAATTAATAAACAGCGTATATATTAGAGCTATATTAATGGTATTCTTTCCTTCTAATGATAAATCGCTACCATAAAATTAAAAAGTATACTCACGAATTATGGGGACGATAATTGCCGTAACGGTAAGGGATATGATGACGAAAAGGAGCAGGATGAATAGGCAAGGCTTCCAGTTCCTCCTGTATTCGTCCTCCGAATAGTCACTGCTCGCGTCTTCATTCAAGGCGTACTTCGGCACTCGCATCATGGCGTCCGGGTTTTTGTCGGCGACGTTCAACCGGTACGGGTTGTACATGTCGTAGCCGACGTTGTCGTACGCCATCACGGGCTGCATGAATGTATCGTCGTTCTTGCTACTGTCCTTGTCGCCATTTTGAATTGACGTCAGATGTGGCCACTGGAACCAAGAACAAATCCACGCGGATTAATTTCACCTTCTCCGCTCTATGGGCAACTGGAGATGCCCAATCGGTCGCTGGTTTGAGATTCGTCTAGCCGGTAATGTATTAACATTCGTCATGCTGGGGACATTCAAAGATGCCCAGTGGAACACAGAACAAGTCCCTGGGCTAAATTAACCATCTCAGTGTTATGGGCTCAAAGGCACCGGCTGAATCAAAGCTCCATTAATTATTTTGTTTCATTAGCTACATTAACGTTTAATTATCACTTACTTAATAGCTGCATTACAAATTGTTCAAAACATCACTATTTAACGTTTAAAGTTTAATGGTACGTTAAATGAATTATTAGCGTTTGATACAATCAGATGGAAGTTGTTAAGATTAATCTAACAGGGAATGGGTTTACGGACATAAAAATACAAATGTGGTTGTTTTCAAATGTGGTTGTTTGTCAAATGTGGTTGTTTGTCATTATTATTATTATTATTATTATTGTTATTGTTGTTGTTGTGTATGTGTTGGAGGCTAGATCAACTTTCATGTGTGTTTGATTATATTTAAACACATTTTATTCTAGAAACGAGGACATTAACAGGAAATATATATATATATATATACCGTATATAAAACTATGAACCGAATTGAAGATATAGCTACCTAACGTTAAACGAATTTCCGTTCCAGAATAGGCCTAAATATACGAGAGTCTCAAATAGCTCCGCTTGCCAGCTTACGGCAGTAGGAAACTTGGGACGCCTGTAGCGCACTGAACCTGCTAACAATATTGGCTGTTCCGTACTTACTTCGAGAGTGAAAACAGATGTCGTCATAGAAAATAGTCTACTACTGGAGAAACGAGGTCTGCGGAATGTCACGAACAATTCCATAAGGCATAATATAGAATTGCATTTAACTGTAATTGACGCTACGTAGACACTGTTTGTCTTGTGGTATAACATTGCTTTCACTACTGTGAACCTGATCCCGCATCGTTCAGAATGCAGTGGTAGGAACATCTATAATGAAAATAACCCAAAGATGATAACCATATACGTGAGAATATCCGACTGTGACATTCTAAAAACATGTATTTTGCATACAAGACTGTTCTCCGCCGTTGAACACTATATAACCTTACCCCACGAACATGACCGAACATACTTCATATGAGATTAAGGTTTGTAGACCAAACATGCAGAAAGTACACTACTGAGTGCTTTTGACCTGGGGCCTTTTGACCTTATCTCTCTTTTGATCATTTACAAGTCATTCATAGGTCTTGTCCAGTAATAGAAGATTGTTATCTCGTTTCTCTCTCCCTCTTTCTCTCTCTCTCTCTCTCTCTCTCTCTCCTATCTCTCTCTCTTTCACACACACACACACACACACACACACACACACTCTCACTCACCCACTCACACTTAATCCCTCCCACTCTCAGAAAAGCATAAGTCACTTCAATATCTTGTAATACTTAGTCACCATCCTTCCCTATTTAAGAGTGAGGGGGGGGGGGGTATACTTTTGTCTGTTTGTACAGCTATAGACTTACAGCCAGAGGGCTAGCTCCACGCCCTGATCGTGCTTCCATACTTGACAATGCTTCTGCGTCGTGTTTTCTCCTCACATTCTATCGACTGCCTTCGAATGACAAATCCATCAAATTTGGAGCAATATATGCAACTATTGTTCTTAATCCGAAAGGCATCACTCATTGTATGCAAATTAAGTATTATACCGAGACTTCACATAAAACATGCCTAATATAAAAGAAGATGGGTCTTATTGCTTTTGGGGCATTTCCCATACTGTAATAACCATGCATATATAGTGACTATTAAACTCGCTTCTGTGTGATATTGTTTTTGTTACAAAACGAGTTAATGGTTTTTCGCTGGTCAGATATCAAAACTATTCATGTGCACTTAATACTTAAACAACGGTATCACACGGAAGTGAATGTTTGTTTACTAGTTCTATCCTTGACATCAGTTTAGCGAATGAGTGAGAGAAGAGAGAAGGGGGGAGAATAGGGAGGAAAGATATATACTAGTAGATTATGGAGAAATGAGAGGAAATAATGAGAGGGAAAGAAAGAATGAGGGAGAAGAGAAGACAGTGGTAGTTGTTGAAGTAGGGTGAGAAGAGGAGAGAGAAAGGGAGGGGGAGAGAGAAATAAAGAAAAGGGTAGAGAAGATAATACAAGGAGTTGCAAAGAGAGAGAGAGAGAGAGAGAGAAGAAAGAAAGAAAGAGAGAAGAAAGAGAGAAATATCAAAGAAAGGACGAAAGAAGTTGAGGTCTCCCCATTGGCAATTTCTGATTGTGTTTTATAAATTACAACTCATAGTTATATAAATACGCAAATGTTATGTCTGAGCAATGCTATGTGTTAGACATGTCAGACATATCTAGCCGGTAATACATTATTACGATCGTCGCCTATGGGTAAGATATTCCCGCTGCGCCGTAAACCATTAATTCATTCATTCAATAGCACAGAGCATTTCCTTAAGTCGGTGGATATGACCTGATATAACATGGCATTGTATGATAGCTGTCGGATATTTTCTTCGACTGCAGCCATGCGTTTCAAATAACAATAATATCATATTAATGACATTTCTGTTGAGACATTTTAATGACATGCTGCTCATAATGGACTAGCCTTCACATTCCATATTCTCAGAAAACAGAATATATAGAAAGGAGCATAACTCAATTTTAAAGCAGTGCCCTACTGTGTGTACTTAAAGTGTAGTAAGGGAACAAAGAAGAATATTGGTATTGGGTTTTGTACATGTATGAGTAACCTGATACTAATGTAGTGTATTGTATATAGATATAGGAATGTTACCAAATTGATAGGTTAACTACCTAATATAGAATAATTTATGACAATAGCCTATATATAACGGCCTATTGTATTTTCACTGTTCATTGTTACAACATGGCATTCAAAAATATATTATACTCAACGAATAGTTTGTCATGTTGTTACTTACAATATTGACAGTTCATACACTGTAGTTTTCTGTCGACTACTAATATTTATTATATTAAATCATAAATAGTTTACTTCAATGTTTTAAAATCTGGATGTTAAAATATTAATGTTTTAAAGGAGCCCCTTCGCATGTGATGTATATGAACTTGAAAATCGACAAAACGATTTACGTTTCATATATAGCCACAAAAATTAATTAAGGACACGTATCCTTTTTGCACATATAAATTTAGCACTATATAATTTTAACAACGAAGAATTCCCAAACGACTACAGCCTCCAGGTACAGTTCGAGAACTTGCAGATACATTTGAAGAGGAATGGCGCCAGATTCCTCAAGAAGAGTTCCGAAATTTGGTAGACAGCTTCCCCACAAAATAAATGCCGATCCTTAATTTATTTTGTTAAGTATATATAATAGATTGCCTAAGGGCGGCAACACAATCGGAGGTAAACTTCCGAAGAGTTCACGGTTAAATACGAATCAATAATATCCGCTTGAGCTCGCGCTGGACATGTCCATTATCCCCACTTGGGGGTGAACGAGGGCGTGGTCGGATGGAATGAATGGGCCGGGGTAGACAGGATAATTGGTTACATTCCACCGCCTTCGAATTCCTGTTTTCGCTTGATGTCCCGTGAATCAAACAGCGCTTATGCCACTTGGTAATAAATAAACAATAGCCGTGACATGCCGAGACATTTACGAGGAAAACTGCTTCTATTCTCGTTGATGTTGACAAGAATGACAGCACCCCCCCCCCCCCACATCCGACACACACACACCTTTTCTCCATTCCCTCTCGAACCCCCTACATAAAAGTGAGTATTTATAAATACTTAAATACGTGTATACTAAGATCTTAAAGCCGCAGAACCAGATTAAATCCACACCCGGGTACTAGTATTATAAGGATTTGTATCTATGCGTGATGCGTGTAAGCGGAATCAGGAAGTAATAGGCCTATTGAACAAATATGTACAATAGTGATATTTATAAGAAAATGCGTGTCAGTTTAAATAAGAGGTAAATTTATAAGATATTTCAGTTTCGTTATTGGCTGGAGAGAGTTTTAAAGCAGTATTGTTATATTCTACTTCTGTAATAATACATTTAATTTGAATAGCTTTAAAACTAGACTGTAATCATAAATAGTATATTTGAGTATAGTAGGGACCTTTAGATTTCCCGCGGTCAACTTTTACTTGAAACGCGAGAATTCCTGCGTATTACGTCACATATATTTGCTGATCATGTGATGTTTGACAAGCTAGACATGTTAAAGTGTGTAAGATGGAACGTGCACGTGAATAATTATATATATACAAGGCCCATAATACACCCTCTGTAATACACTGCTGGCCCCCGTTTCACAACAGCCTCCGAACCATTTATGAGCTCCTAAACTAGTCCTTCTTAAATCGGCATCTAAATTAGGAGGTGATAAACTGGGTCATAAAGTTAGGAGCTCCTAAATTTAGGATGTCGTTGTGAAACAGGGGCCTGGGTGTTACGCGGTTTCGTACAAGAGCACCCAGATCCACGTACTGTCAGCTTTAAACACTGACTGTTCATCTGGAAAATATCGCCATGCCTGATCAACAGGAATTATTCATATTGAAAATTACAATGTCGTCTGTCTGGGGTGAGATCAATGGCGCCACGTCACAGTTAGAGTAATCACGGGTTGTTTTTTTTACATCATCTTGCTCCTTTGCTTCTACGACTAGTGGCGTCTGCTCAATCTCCGGAAAATGGAGCACGAGTTGCTAGAATCTGAGCCAAACGAATCTTGCTGTGAGTTGGACTTCGATTATGATCGCGCCCTGCGATGTTCATACATTGTACGGGGAAATCATGCATGATTTGAATGAACTACTGGAAGATATCGGTCAATTGTATGGGGGCAGTATCAGTGAGCGAGTTAATTGTGTTACGGTAAGACCCAACAACCATTGCTGGTACTGATGATCCGAGAACGATGGCTACCTGAAGACACTACTTCTCAATGTTCCTTGCATGTCAAACTATTGTTCACTGCTGAGAAGATACAGGATCCAAAGAAGAAAATGTATTAGAAGGATTCTTCTAAAAAAAAAAATTGGCAACCAAAACGCAATTAGGAATATTGCGATATTTGGGTTGTGTTTACATCTCAGTGCATAGTAAAGTATTCTAAGTTCATAGTGAGACATCAGGTTGTATGCAGAGGTGAAACTCAACTTAATGACCTATTTTTCTAAGGTTAAACATTGTTATAAACATCAGTCTTCCTCATTAATGAGAAAGGTCAATACATCAAATCGTTTAGCTGCAAGAATGTCCTTATTAATAACATGTATTGTACTTACTAAATCAAGAAAGAAAAAAATCATCAAATATCTAACATCATTGAAACAGGAACATATTTTTCTTTTAGTTCACTTTTGACAACACAATAAAGGGATTTCTACAAAAATAGAACTTTCTAAATAAATATCAAAGATCGTTTATCCCTTAGGGTTGACAGGCAGAAATGTGGAACTTATTTTTTTATCTGTGCCCTTTCCGAACACATTAGCACTCGAATAATTCCAGTTCTTTCGATATTATTACACATTGCGTGTGCGTTTAAATCAATATCAACTGATCAGTTTATTCAAGTCATGTTTGGTGACTACAGTCGTAATAGCCACTGATATTGGTCGGTGCCCTTCTGTAGGAAATAGCGCAACTCTAAGACAACCTTTATTCCAACCTTAGCAATGGCGCAGTCTTATAAAAGAAATGGGGTTTAGAGCCCCTTTCAATATTCTTTCACTTATATCACGACTTGTCAGTTTAGGGCAGGAAGAAACCCGCAACATCCGTAGCGCTGAATGTTGCAGTAAACCTGCGAGTACGTATACTGACAAGACCAAGGATGATAGCTGCATTGCCACCCTACAGACAGCGCATCCTATGAATATCGCGTCAGAAAGGTAACTTTTGCGAACATTACATCCGGGCGGGATTTGAACCTGGAAGTCTAATGTTTAACCATTGCGCTACCACCCGCCACCTATGATAGAGCTATGATTACCTTAGTTACACGGTTATATGCACAGGATGGCCCAAATCATAGCAAGAAATGTAATATTTAGTGTGGAAATGGTTCCCTTCCCTGTTTATATCTATTTAATATATCGGACGACATACATATTATACTATAAAGAATGTATTATATACTAGTATATATATATATATATATATATATATTGTTTTTGTTTTTTTATTTTATTTTTTAATTTGGGGTTTAGAGCCACTTTCAAGATTATTTCACTTTTTTCACGGCTTGGTAATATATTTTCAAATAGCACGCTTTTGGAATTACTTTAACAGAATATTTCTTAGTGTTACTTAGAATTGTTTGATAGAGTTTACAGTATAGGTTACACGCTCTGTTGTAAATGTGTTCATGTGTTCATGTGTCAAGTACTGTATATTGTCTGCAAGTATTGCATTCAGCTGCAGTTTCCATGATTTATAACAGGATCAGGAAACGACCTTGTTTGTTAGATTAACGCCAAGCAACTGCATCATTGTTGCTATGTACTAATAATGTGTACTTATAATGTGTGCTTATGCATGTGTACTTATACATGTACATACTGAGAATCAGCTTTAGATATTGACACACTTGGGATACTGAAACTTTGAAATACGTGTCCAGCATTATCTACACTATTATATACGGGGATATTGGTCAACACTACACAGTGAAGCTTCCGATAGCATGACACTAACATTAATCAGTGACGATTCCAGTAACACACCATCCACCCATAGTACAACACTAACAAAATACAGTGATAATTCCAATAGCACAACATCAATACTAATATTGAGCAGTGAATCTTCTGAGCTTAATTCAATTGCTTACAGTTCGGCATTCTCAATAAGGAATCTTTCAACGGTGTACTGCATATTTCGTCGCGTACATTACTTCTCATAGCTATAGCTAGCAGTCATAAATATATTGTCGTCTCCGACATTCAAATAAAGCAGAGTCGTCTGTCAATATCGCGCAGACTAATCCGAGGGCATCGATTCCAGAACTGACATCGTTCGCAAGAAGCAGACGTCAGGTTTGCACACTCGGTTGCTCAGTTTCAGGTCATACAGTGCCACAATGTCTCGTCTGCGAATTGTCAGGAAATGCATGCACGTCTTACCTTAGGAAATTGTAGAGGAAACGTAGTCAGTGTCTTTTCGATGATGTTTGGATCTTTGGATTGACGGAGCAGACGACCAGACCACAATGCAATGCACTTGACGCAGCTTCCGCTGATAGCGTCAAAGATTCCTAAGTAAGAACATATCGATTGTTTGTTACCATGGACACGTGAACGATGCGCCAATATGAGTAGCAAGAACATGCTTACACACATGCATTGGAATTGAATTTTTATTTTTATTTTTTTATAAAAGGATGAGATAATTTTCCAAATTCTCCAATTTGATCATGACACGTTACACAAAGTGAAATCAATGTCCTTCTACCGTAGTGTATTCCACACATTATATTTCTGATATAAATTGATGTCTTCATACGGAACTCTTACTAAACATAACACCGTATTAATAATGCCATTACTTGGAATTCCAAAGATTCACACACCAATATGTATGTTCAGTACCTGATGCCAACGATATTGCTATTTATGAGATGAGAGAAATGACCTGAAATATTTTACCGCACCTTCAAAAGAAAAGAAAAAAAACTTGGAAATAACATATCAATGATTAAATCAATTTACTTGTACTTCGATTTATTTCTTCTTTCAATCACATGTGTGCACCCACTTCCATGAGGACGTCTTCATTTCAAATGAATCCACAGCGAATTGAAGGTAAAGTAAAGAGTGTCTTTGGTTGTGCATACGTTTCAGAAAGAGGTCGGAGCTCTAAGAGGTTCGTATTTCAATGTATATATTAAAAGCATACGTATACTGTCTTACGCATTGGGACACTGAAATCTTTTTGCGAAATGAGCACTTGTTCAATGATTGTCTAGTATATGATTTACTTCATGTGCATTATTCATTTAACGACAACAAAAATTGCATTTATTGAGCAGAGGTATATTTTCAAAAACTGGAAAGAATGTTTTACCTTACCAAAATGTCAAATACCGGTACACAATGGAATATACCTGGCAGATAATATTGACGGACGGCTATTGTATTAATGTACTACATCTATGTCCACTAATAATGTATGAATGCATGGCAAGATTATATAACTAGCATCGACGTGTGTGAATGACGTATACTTGTCGTCATCCAGAGCTTGTGTAACAGTCAAGAAGGTCAAACATTAGCAACTTCTAGTGTTATACCAATATTCGTCAAGGATGTGTTCGGGTAATTCATACTTCACATTGTACACTAAACAATAGAAGAACATTATACTTAAGTTCAATGACAGAGCAATCAATTATGATACCAGTTTAATGTTGTATAGGTTATCCTCTTGCATTGTATGTGACCTTAAAATGTTATTATAATTATTGAGATACCTAAACTAGTGTAGATGCTATATTTATTTGACTCGTTCGTCTGCCATAATTATTTTTAAGAAGTGAGTGACATATAATAAAATTAAAGAAATGGACCTCGATTTGTGGACCCAGAGCAGGCATTGACAAATAATGTAACAAATAATATTGAGACTCTCAGAGATAGTCATTTTGATTTAATTCAGATCATGCATACACACGCACAACTATTTTCACAAAGGCCTACATCAAACCGTTCAGCTTTCTGGAACCCTTGTGACGTTCCATTTAGCCGACTAATTACGCATGGTAGATAACTCACTTTGGTTTCGCATTGGCACTTATGCTATCATGACGTAAACAGTTCGGAACTATTAAAACAGCAGCGAGTTAAGTACTCAGTAACTATGTATATGCTGTATCCGGTCTCGGGCAACTTTCGATGCTTTCGACTGTCCGTTCGCATAGTGCGAGACTTCTTTGATGCCCTTTTCCAATCAAACCCAGCAACGATGTATGTTTATTCATTCCACGCACATCAGCGGTAATTCCATTCTCATTTGTTCCAAGTTGGAATTCGACTTCAAAATCCGTTCTATATCAGATGATTACGCAGATGTTCATCCTGTTATTGTCAAGGGCAACACTTGAGATAAACAAATGAGAATTAGGCGTGTGAGAGAGCGTATGTGCGTACGTGCACGACTGTGTGCAGAGGCATTAACTACTAAATGCAAGTGCTTACAAAATGAAATGATAATAATAATTTATTTTATTATTTTGATTGGTTTTGTTTTCATGCTTTTAAAAACGTCGCTGTGGGAATATTTCATTCATCCACATGATATACGACGATGTGCGAGAGAGAGAGGGGGGGAGGGAGAGAGAGGGGGAGAGAGAGAGAGAGAGAGAGAGAGAAATTCTTTTGACATTCGTTCAAGTAATTGATTTTTGTAAATATATTATTTAGATTAATATATATATATTTGTCTACTTTTCTCTCTTAAACCCAATCTACGACAAGAAAACCTTCGAAATAGTGTTTTCCATCGACACAAATATTGTAAGCATATGCTGGTACTTAAATCTGAAGATTAAATGCATACAATCACGGTTTGTTGACATATTTCATGGACAAACGTATTTTACCTGAAAGTATATGCATTTGATTTGCAAATTATTTTGGCCCAGCTATGCCCCTGTGCGATGAAGCAGAAGTTCTGCCAGTTGTATATGTCCACGGGGCACAGTGTTAATGGCGTGTTCTGCTTCGGTATATTTTATTGTCGCTTCCTTCATATCTGGTCAGGAAACCGGCAATCGAATT
Source organism: Lepetodrilus schrolli (assembly GCA_032361225.1). Classification (NCBI taxonomy): domain Eukaryota; kingdom Metazoa; phylum Mollusca; class Gastropoda; order Lepetellida; family Lepetodrilidae; genus Lepetodrilus; species Lepetodrilus schrolli. The sequence goes on along the minus strand of JAUTBT010031436.1, from coordinate 6,519 downwards.
GGCATCAGGCCCCGATTTCTCGAAAAAAAACTTGAGCTCAGCTGAGATTTCTCCCATTGCTGTAACCTGAGTAAAATCTCAGCTGGGTTTGAGGTTTTACTCAAGTTACAGCACTAAGTCAATGGCAGAATTCTCAGCTGAGAAAAAAAATCAAATCCAAGTTTGTAAATCAGGGCCTGATCTCGTTTCCTTTTTCGATGATGTTCTTTTAGCTATTATCAAATCTAATTGATGAATTATGAGGAATTGGTTACATAAAAGATAAAATGACGATACGAAATACCAGAAATTCAATGTTTGTCAGCAGCATAGTCGTTTTAAAGAACCACGGTAACCAATTTATTTTCTCCACTGCGATTCATCCTTGAAACACAGATTATTATGCACTTAACATCCATCCTCGAACATAAACCATCAAGCAATTTGATCGGATGTTAGGTAGGCATAATAGTATGTTCGGGGATTCTGCCGATTGTGTATTACATGGCGTCCACATAACGAAGATATGTTTGACTTTGTGATGTTATCACTCTCAAGACTAACGTCCATAGAACATACTTACATAGTAGGCAAGAAAATTATTTCTTTGGTCTTATAAATATTCAGAAATATTTAGTTGTATTGTATATTTGGTAATATGTAAGCGTAAGTATTTCTTAAAGTACACAGTGTAATTGATGGTGAAATTGATATTTGAAGGAGTGACAAGTAATATGTGGAACGCTGTCTCAGCAGAGATAGGGTTGCATGGAAATGTAGGGCCAACGACTTTAGATGATTGGTCAGTTAGAAGATCGTGACACGCTGAGGTTCAGGAATATAACACGGATACAATGACTTGAGAGGGATCTTGACATCTGACATCTGACATCTGAGATCTGAGCTCGGGAGACTAGAAGAACGGCGCGAGGGGACTTGAGAGTACAGACGTGAGCCCGTGTCCCTGGTGCCGGTGACATCGTTATTGTGAGTTGTCATCACCACAAATAAATATATTATTAAAGAAAATAGTCGTCCTTATGTCAACCACAAAGAAGAACAGTAAATGTACCTCTCACAGCCACAACCGGAAGCTAGAAGAAACAACATACACTAATCAACAACATTCTGATCTATCCGTTGGAACAAGGAAGCGAAAACTGCATTGGAACCAGGGAGGAGAAGTCCGTATTGGAGCCATGGAGGAGAAGACGGATTGGAGCCAGGGAGGAGAAGACCGTATTGGAGCCAGTGAGGAGAAGGCCAGGGAGAAGACCTTATTGGAGCCAGGGAGGAGAAGACCGTATTGGAGCCAGGGAGGAGAAGACCGTATTGGAGCCAGGGAGCCGTATTGGAGCCAGGGAGGAGAAGACCGTATTGGAGCCAGGGAGGAGAAGACCGTATTGGACCCAGGGAGAAGACCGTATTGGAGCCAGGGAAGAGAAGACCGTATTGGAGCCAGGGAGGAGAAGATCGTATTGGAACTAGGAAATTAGTTAAAATTGAACGAAGTCGATTATTCATTCCTAGCAAAATAGTAATACATTATTTCTAGGAATGAGCCACAGAAAAGCACATATTATCCTGTTTTCGTATTTTATTTATTAAATTTTAAAGGATCTGATATCTATTTTTTTCCCCCAAATGAATAAATGAAAATGCATCTGAAGATTTTCATCATTTTAGATTAAGATTCCTACCGAAAGGGTATAAATCGTAGCCATTCAAAATAATGTAATCCCATGCGTCTTCAACAACATTAACGAAACTATGCATTATTAACATGTCCTGTCATCGTGTTTAAGGAGTATATTAATTATCCCTGCCTTGTGTATACCTAATTGCTGTATCGGAAAGAGCAATACTCTCGGTTTCACTTGTCCTACTGGAAATCGCCGTCGATTAATTGGAGGTCAAATGACTGCTGTCAATTTCAATGTAGACGGTCGATTGAAGTTGTACATTTCGGATTGAGTGAGTGGGAGACAGGGAGCGTTCTTGTCTCCAAGAGGGAGAGAAATGTCTAGCACAGTTTGACTTGCAGGAATGGTGCCGACAGACGGGACTCTGACGAAACAAGAGCGGCCAGCTGGCGATATCTTTATCTTCCACTTGCTTCATTGACACAACTGCCTTCGCTCTGATATGCTCAGCGGGAGAGGTTTATCAAGGTGTAGATGACTTCCGTATCATAACATACCAGCGACAGAATTGCCGAATGATGAATACCAGTGTAGTGATGCCGAAATGAAATCTACATCTGTAAAAGAAGTGTTGATGTCCGATTAAAGACGCACCCCCGCACCCCTCGTGATATTGACATACAACTACCCATCCTTGTCTGATTGGCAGGTGGTCTTTAAAGCGCTCGCTGTTCACGCTGCCGAGGAATCGGTTCTTTCGTAAAGTCTGGACAAAAATAACCCAGGGGAATACAGCATTTCAGCATGAGAATCTGATGCATTCGGACGAATTTTACAGAACGGTGGTTAACTGGGATGTTTCTTCCCCAGCGGGCGCCAGTCATTGCGCTGTATTACTGGTATTTGAAGGAATGGGGACGCTACTGAATTAGACTACGTTTGTCATTTTGTCCTTACGATATGGGATGCAATACAAGCAAGTCGGCGAGGACTTATAATTCCATGGCGGGGGGTAAGAATCGGCAGCAGAAACCACGTCCAATGTGGTATAATTCGGAATGGGATTCCGTGACGGATTCGCAGACAGCCTCTACGTACCTCGACAGAACCGGGGCGTCGACCTGCAGTCTCCGGCGCGACGGTACGGATAAGGCCCGGGGGGTCGGGGATGGGAGATCTGACCCGGACGATCATCAGGAGAGTACGGAGAGGTGAGTGCCGAGAGGTGGTGGGCGTAGTATAAGAGTGTATACATGTAGGTGTTCTAATTAGAGAATAACCCACGAGATTCGAGTGATTACGGAAAATATGTCCCGAGTGAAATTAATGTTCACGAACATTAATGTCACGAGGGAAATGTTTTCCGTAACCACTCGTATCGAGTGGGTTATTCTAATTATTCAATATAATCATTTTAATGTAATGAACCACTATCGAGAGGGCAAACTTGGAGTCGAAAAACGCACGAGAAACACAAAAAGACGTAATGAACACTGTTGATTATGGAATCGTTATTACACAGTAGATATCCACCACCACGTTATTAATTTACACAGTAGATATCCACCACGTTATTACACTGTAGATATCCACCACGTATATTGAATAATTCATGTTACTCAACTTGCTGCATGTATAGGTCTGTGTATGCGCGCGCACGTGTGTAGGTGAGTGTGTTTGTGTGTGTTTGTGTGTGTATGTGTGAGTATGTGTGTGTTTGTTTGTGTATGTGTGTGTATGTGTGTGTTTTTTGTGTGCGTGCGCGCGTGTGTTTGTGTATGTATGTGTTTGTTTATTTGTGTGTATGTGTTTGCTTCTGTGTGTGTTTGTGTATGTGTTTGGTTGTGTGTTTGTTGGTGTGTATGTGTGTGTGCTTGTGTATGTATGTGTGTGTCTGTTTATGTGTATATGTGTGTTTTATGTCTGTGCGTGCGCGCATGTGTCTGTGTGTTTGTATGTGCTTGTGCTTGTTATTTTGTTTGTGTGTTTGCGTGTGTTTGTGTGTTTATTTGTTTGTATGTGTGTGCGTATGTTTATATGTTTGTGTGTTGTGTGTGTATTTGTGTGTGTGTGTGTGTGTGTGTTTGTGTGTGTGTGTGTGTATGTGTGTGAGAGAGAGAGGAGAGACACAGAGAGAGGGAGGAGAGAAGCCACCTATTAGTTATTTCAATATGACACATTTCAATACATCTTATACATCTTGATCTGATAGATTCTATCGATCGTGTTCCTATTAGAAGTCTCCCACTGCGCACTATACACAAGTCACTGGTATAAAGCATCATCCAATTTCCTAGTAATTTTAGAAGGTCCTTTGATATCGCTACAGACGCATAATTACAATTAATGGAACATGTGTACAATACTGCCTCATCAATGAATTACTTCCCTTTCACGGTGTAATTATAATGTCCGCTGTCCAGAACGCATTTATTGTTGTTACGATAATACCCATAAGCCAGGGAGTGTGCTGTTGAACCATATAGAACTTATGCTAGCTTACATCGTTATCTGATAGCTCAATAGTTCTCCAGCACGTAAAGTGGGATGAAACAGCTGTTTCGGATTCTCATCCCACATAAAGCAAACCATCGTGATGTCGTTAAACCGAAGGCGAAACCATCGAATTTAAACCATTGTAGTTATTACTATTGAATACAATTATGTGATCAACTTTCGCCTCACACTAATTTATGATTTTATGTTTTCAGTTTATTCGAAGTTCGATATTGAAAGAGACGTTTTCAGAGATGTGTACATTTTTATAGGTGTACACAATTCATATAAAAATGTATGCAATTCTGTGTGAATATCTACAAAAACGTACGCATTATCTTCAATTGTTTTCATCAAAGTCACGCCAGTCAATCTGTCAAATAAAGGCAGTCATTTTTGTCATTTCAAGGTTGTTAAACATTGCTTGAATGAATTGAAAATTTAATACATTTTACACATTGCCTGATTTTAGACATTGACTATAACATGGATTATAATGATACTAATATTAGTCATAAATCTTATAATAACTGATGTTTCCAATAGTATACATTGATCTGATTCACATAGATGTTGGAAGTATTGTGACTTTTCAAATGTACCTTTACTTTGACATTCTTGGGGAAAATAACATTAAATGGAAATATATCAGTATATAATATATGGCTCCCAATGTGTTTTCCCCAAAGTCTAAATTCAATTGTCTAAGTGCAGCTGTGCGCACTGTTTTGAAAATGTATTTACAAGTATTTTGCTTATTGCAGAAGATTGCCCTGTTTTATATCATTGTTAATAGCATTTTGTATTTAATCTGGTAATAAAAATTGATTGCCATTTAAGTGTGGTTAAAAGATGGTACTTGTTATTCCCCTGCTTGACGCTTAAGTCAGTTTACTGTGTCTGAGTGGGGTATTCATGTTCTATCTGTGGCATGATATACCTCCAAGTGAGCTAGCACTATTAAAACTGGTAGAAATCCAGATTAGTACAAGCAGTACATATACATGCAAGCCATGATGTGAGTGAACAAATCTTGAAAGTGGCTTTAAACCCCAAACCAACCAACCAAAATCAAATATGGGCAATTCCACATGAGACATTGGGAAAATGACAATGTTGAAATCAAATATTTTTAGTTAAACTTATATTAGCATGAAGCTGATACATTGGGCTGTTTGGAATAAGTGTGATTAGCCACTATTTGAAGATTTTGAAGTTAGGAACTTGGATACATCATAAAAGAAAGACTAATCATATTACAACAAATGTTTGAGCATGTATACATAACCTTTACCATAAGCAATGACAGGTCTATGAACAAATATCCAACTACTTGTTTCTTGATAAGAAAAATAATATCTGAATTGTGTGCATATAACGTTTAGGCATTTCTTTAGCTAGTGAAAAATATATATTTACAATATTTTGAGGTGATATTTATGCTACTCTTTTAGTTTGATATGGACTTTAATTTACTCAGATAAATTTAACAAAGGAGGTTTTTTTAATTGGCAGGAATTACAAAGGTAAAAGTGTTGCAGATATTACATAATTTTTATCTTACCAAAAGTGATGGCAATGGTGAATTTATGACCAATTACAAAGTTTGGAGCATGGTATGTTATTAATAAGAACCAATGGCAGCAATAATTAGTCAATAACAAAATTTGTCAGCACAAGAATTATGAAAAATATACAATGATGACAGTAGTGATAAAGAAAAACATAATAGAAAAACATAGGATGTTGAATTTGAGTTTTCTTGTAAAAATTTGACAAGAACTTCAAAGTCAAATTTCTCTCTCTGAATGGAATTGCCCATATTATATATGTATGTCTGAAATAAATATACTTGGCACTCCATAGCCAAAACACTGATAACCATGGTATCTACAAGTTGTTCAAAATTTATTATTTCCATCCATTTCAGATATTGAACGATTTCCATGCAAGAACTGTGGTCGAAAGTTCATACCAGAATCCTTGGTATGTACAATTTAAAATTAATTTTAAAAAGTCAAAAAAATCGTTCATTGGAATGGAATGTTATTTAACTATCTATGCATGCGATCAGAAAATGGTTAGATACAAAATGCAGTGTCATCTTTTATTGAAAATATCTTTGTTAACCCAGCAGGCAATGGGCAGAATGAGATGTAGATGTGAATGGGAATGCTAATCATCTAGTGCCTGAAACAGCAGCTTGTGTTTTGTAATCCCTACAGAGTTGAGAAGGAAAACGATGCACACGAGTATTGACTGGTGGGGGTGGTGGGGGTGGGGGTTCACATTCCGTCCCTAGGCGCCCGGCATCAAAGTTCGCAGAAGTTACCTTTCTGACACGATATTGATAGGATGCGATGTCTGTAGAGTGGCAATGCAGTTATCATCCTTGGTCTTG
>JAUTBT010031425.1:0-18771 GCA_032361225.1 Lepetodrilus schrolli | reverse complement strand
TATTATTATTATTATTATTATTATTAGTAGTAGTAGTAGTAGTAGTAGTAGTAGTAGTAGTAGTAGTAGTAGTAGTATGAATTAAGTAGTAGTAGCAGTAGTAGTAGTGGTAGTAGTAGCCTTGAGAAAATTTACGGCGCGATCATGAGGTGCAATCGGTACTGCCACAGGCATTTGAAAGTGGTGCTAGTCCTCAATTGAACAAAAATAGTGATTATTTGTGCTTTCTATGCTTTTCTACATTACACATCCTATATTGTTGACTCTGCAGTATCAACCGTGGTTCGTACGTCGTACAGTACCATCTAATTTCAGTTTCGGGATTCTACTTATACCAGCTGCATTAGTAACGCTAGATAAGGCTAACATACAGTTGCTGAAAATGCTGTTAAATCCAAAAGTAGTAATCTATGTTCAGACGTAGCATGCATGCTGTTTATTTTGGGCCCACGGGCTGTTACGAGTTCGTCTAGCCTTTGACACCGGCGGTGAGCTTGCACTATACTCTACTCCGAACACCGACCATAAATAGCATGCACTGTCTGGAGCTCGCCATACCGGCCGCGTCATACCAAAAGGCGTTAAAATATAGTAGTTGTTGTCCCACTGCTTGGCGCTCAGCATTATAGGGAAGTATACAGCAACGGCTGAGTGGGATATCCATGTTAAATTAACTGCGGCTTGTGATATTCCAAGTGAGCTAGCACTATAAAGACTGGTGGAAATCCAGACTCACAAGCAGACAATAATATTCACCGCTCTCCAGCTCCATGCTGTGAGACATATATATGCTTCCCAAGGAGGGACCAGTCTGGCGAAAACAGCTAAGCTGGAAGGCGACTGTCAACGCAGTAAACACACACACACACACACACACACACACACACACACACACACACACACGGAGCTCGCACTGGCCATGAGGCCCTGTCCAGCGGGTCACTGGTCCGTCCAGTTAGATGTCGCTTTAGGTCAGTAGTGTCTATAGCGTGTCAAGCAAAGACGGACATTTCAGTTTACCGGTCGACGTAAAATAGGTTTATTCTAGCAACTTATGCAATCAATTTCAATCCTTACGAATTAGTAGCGTTTATTATAGCTAGATATTCCACAATGTTAAAATGAGACGCAGGATAGAAAACAAATCGAAAATCTTAAGCAAATTATATTTTTCGGAAATGCAGTAAATGGGTACCCGTCAGGATGGAACGATAATTCGATTGCTACGTTAAATGTTCTAGCATTGGAACAGCAAGATTTGTTGAGAAGGGAAAATGTACACGTTATTCCACTGATATAATAATAATAATAATAATAATATTGATACAAATAATAATATTAATAATGATAATAATAATATATTATTAATAATAATAATAATAATAATAATAATCCTCTTAAGCTAGATGCAATGCAAATGTAATATTTTCTACAGTAGTAGAAACCCTTATCTTGCTTATTATATGACCATATACAATTCTATTAATCCTCAGACATCTTCCAGAATATTCCATGACATTTTCGACATTGGAAACATTGAGGATTGGGTGGGTAAACATAGTAAATAATATCGATGTTTGCTCGTCTTGACACATTGGCAACCATGTCAAACACAAGAGAACATCGATAGTAACATTTAGTAATGATTTATATAAATCTTAGATAATGCTAGCTATATTTAGCACAATTTTGACATCACTTAAGTTAAAGACTTCAGGTGAAAATTTATCCATATACATACACACACATATCTATTATATTTATAGATGGTCGTAGAAAGTACTACTATAATCCTATTCATATTGAGCCAGTATTTTTTTTTCAATTCATAAATTACACGGGTGTCATAGCCGAGTTTTATGTTTTATGTTTTCGTGAAAACGGACCAAAACCCCAGTAGATTCTGGTTAAGCACCATCACCAGCATGTGCAGTGACGACTTTCAACATATCCAATATATAAATTTCATTGTTGCTGTTCTGGTTGCTATGTCACGAAATCATTAGTATATTACCCACATGCCTCTGTGAACGGGAGATTTTGACCAGGTCACTATAATCTGTATCTGAAAGCATTTAGGTAAGTTTCTGTAGTAATAATAAGCATTTGCTAATTTACATATAAACTATGGCATTGTATAAATTATGCGGAATGAACTATTCATCGTGTTTGTAAGCTACATACATTTATACATACCGGCACAGGTAAACATAATTAATTCTTTGCTTTTGGAATTGTTAGAAAAACTAATGATATTAAAAATTCGCGTTGTTTATATTCAGGGAAAGCATAAAATATTTTTAAAATATACTTAGATTCGTATTAATGTTCAATATAGTACATTCATTGACGCACGGAGCCTGCCAAACAGATAATAGTGCACCCCTCATATTAAATTTGGTATTAGCATCTCAACATCTCAAGTAAGTAATAAATGTCCATACCTCTGTTGAGATCATATGTAAAGTTTACTTTTTTTAAACTGTCCAACATAGCCTCGCTGTTACAAACCACAATATTAATAGGCTCGTAGTGGTATGATCGTTATGCAACAAAAATATCAACCGCAGCGTTCGTTATTGGCTACATCAGTATCAACTATTACTTAGAAATTTAATAACACGATTATCAATATTATTGTTATTGTTATAGTTATAATTATAATTATTACTATTAGTAGTTTTAGTACTACTACTACTACTACTACTACTACTGCTACTACTACTACTACTACTACTACTAATAATAATAATAATACGATGGATGATTGTTTTGGTCATAGTACAAATAATTAATATAAATATGGCGCGTGTTTATAAGTTAGTAGTATATTCATTATGAGTATGAGTAAGATTATTATTATGATTTATTTATTTAATAATAAAAATAAAAATAATATGCCTATAGTAGACTTATTGTTAGATTCTTCTACTAATTAGTGTATACTATCAGCTGCTGTTCTCAGCGATGAAAAGCTGTGATTCAATGTAAGAGTTTACATCGTCACAGCACTAGTCCAAATTCAACTGTGATTGTTAATCCGATTGTAACAAGTATTCTCTTCGTGGGGTCAAACGTTGAACCCGACTTACGGTGGAATGTTTTAGTGTACAGTTTGTTGTTTTTGTTAGTTGTGTTTAAAATCTTTCAAGCGGGTTAGGAGCTCTTTACGCGTAGTTTTGGTTTTCAAGAACATGGTCATGGATATGGATACTTGACGTGTTCAACTTTCTCTTCGACTTTCTCTTCAACTTTCTGTTTAATGGTGGCCATGCTACTCTTGAAGGTTCGTCGGTGCTGATCCGAATGTGCGTGCTAGGATTTGTGTAGATCCGACGTGGTTAACGCTGGATACAGTTATATGTGTAAGCAGAAGGCTTTTTCTCAATCGAATTCTCGCTACAACTCTCATACTGGGTGGTACCCGGTAGGAAATCCTCAGATCTAGTTTTAGCTGTGTGTGCTATATTTACACATCAGTGCCACCGTCCAGGCACACGTGATATGAAACTAGAATGCACCCAGGCGAGACAATTGGAGCCCTGCAGAGACAGTGTTTATTGGGAAAAAAATGGATTCAACTTTATAATGGAGCGAGCGTCATAATAAATGTGCTGCTCTCCATAGTAAATAGAAGAGGGACCATTACTCAACATATTTGTAACGCTATTGGTCGAAATCACGCGGACCTGATAGTAGACAACCATCTGCACTTCTACTAGATAGTGGTATGCAAACATCTTGGAGAGACGATGATACGATTAATTTATTGGTGCTGTGATAGACTCACATGGTAGTCTTAAGCACCCGATTGCAACGACGGGGGATACAGTAAAGATAGACCGGCCTGCCTGCACGAAATGGGGAGATATAATCACACGGGCGAAGTGAGAATATCTGATAAAATATCAAAGGAACAAAGACCTATAGTGTTGAGGTAATATTGTCTTACGTATATAATTATCGCGATTTTCTTTAATAGTAGAATAATGCTTGCATCCGTCACTCTTATATAGTATACATGGCACATATGCATAGCATATTCGATATTTACGATTGCTAAAATTATAGTAAAAACAAAGATATAACAAATCACGCAAAGAAACAAAAAGAAAAAGAAAAGAAAAAAGGTTACCCTTCGAATGTGTGGCAGTTTTGATAAATGAGAAAAACACAAGAAAAAATCATACTTTATTTATTAGAGAACTATTGAGGACGTCTTAAATATTGTAAGCAACGTTTCATTGCCGCTTTAACGGAAACTGACAAACACGTAAACGGAGAAATCAAAGAGCTAACGATGAAAGTGGATAAGGAAACGTTTATGACGAATCTAGATTAAAGGGAAAGGTAGATCGACATTAAACACGTTGGCTGTTCTTTTTATGTATTTTATCATAACAGATTGAGACATTAAGCAGCACCCATAAATACATGATTAGAGATATATTAGAGTCGGTGACATATATTTGAGCTTATAATATCTACATCAGTCATAATGTCTATAAATAAAGCCATAATATTGTATGATGTTCAGATGCAATTGCAAGCCTGAAAATTGTAAAAAGAAAACAAGAAAATCTCAGCTACTGTAAAGAAAAACTCAGCTAGTAAAATGTTTGCTTTCCCCAATTTTGTATAAACCTATACACACAGTGGATACATTCCTAGAGCTTAAGCTTTGTACATAAATTACACGAAAATGACATTATATATGACGAATGCACAGTTGACGTTTTTCTATTTTTTTTATTCACGCTTTTCATGGTTGCTATTTGTGTTAGTTTCTGTTTGTTTTGGTTGTACGTGACTCTCTCTATCTCTCTCTGTCTCTCTCTCTCTCTGTATGTTTGTGTGTGAGAGAGAGATAGATAGAGAGAGAGAGAGAGAGAGAGAGAGAGCGATGTATGTGTGTGTGTTTTTTGTTCCTATTATCATTATGGTTATCTATTTTTAATGTTTTTCTTTCAAATGTAAATTTTAATATTTGCTTTGGGTTTAGTTTTGTTGTTGTTCGTTCTTTTATATATTGTTTTTTAAATTTGTAAATTTTGCTTTGTGTTAGTGTGTGTGTGGAGGGGGGGGGCGGTCTTTGCTTTTGTGTGTGCATTGAGGGGTGAGTAGTATTCTATGAGCTGTGTTGAATACTGTAGACCAATGTTATACGTATCTGATTCAACGTCAGAATACCTAGTTACACACTTTCTATTTTAGTTTTTAAAGTGTCAGTCGTGGCTGGTAGGTCGTACCGTAGAACATGATTACATAGCCTACTCATAGCTTGTACATGTATCAGAATGTATAAATGTAAACATAGTCCTCATGTAATACTAGTAAGCATTGTGGTTAATGCTTGCATTGTGGTGAATGTTTGCAACAACTAGTTTGTATGCCTAAATTATTATTTATGATTGCTTTCAAAATGATATGCAATGTACGTCACTATACAATGATACACAAAATTACGAAGGCAAATATCCGCATATAGTATCCCAATATATATATATATATAGCAATTACACGTGTTCAATCCTTTGTTTTAATCATATCTACGGCATACATATATGAAAACCTATTCCTCTAGCTGAAATTATTATTGAATATGAATTATCATTTATTCTGAATGCTTACGAATATTACGCATAAAATTGTTCGAAAGAAGAGAAATGTTCATTAGACTATCCAATATCTGTTTAGATGGCTCGTTATGTAAGATTTAATCTGAACGAAGGACTAGCAATCAAACGTTATCATGGAGCTACAATGATAGCCGTACAACACAATGGGATGAGCAGGTACTCTCTTTATTTTTTTTATATCATATACTTCAGTATATTTATTGAGGCAATCGATAATGTTAGATGTTATGCACTTTATATAAAATGAGAACACATTCGCTAAGTGTTGAAGTTGTAAATCTTTATAATAATACTTTGAAATTTGTACAAGGCTAATCTAGTTAAGTGCCTTATCCAGGCCAGATTAGAAACAGGCCAATTAGGAACCATTACGACGGGTAGTCCGATATATATATATGAATGAACAAATTAATTTAATTTAAAACTGTTTTGTCGACCAGGGCATAGATAGTTCTCGTCTCCAAATATATATAAACAGCTTGACCCGGAAGTGTAAACACTGAAGCTAAACATACAGATGAACGTTTCGACGTGACGTCGGGCTACACGTAATGCTTAGGAGACAAGTGCTATATAATTTTAGTTAAACATACAAGGGTCTACGAGTTTACGTATCGTTCTTAATTAGTGAGAAAATGGTTAAATACGTACGATATCCTTAATGACAAGTGTCGAATTGTAGAATAACTAGCACACATAATCTTTGGAGCATTATCAAATTGGAAAATTATAATTACGAATACATTAATCCACAGGGTGTTATTGTAGCTCGCGTGTATTTGTGCGTGTGTGTCTGTACGTGCGTTTCCTTTCCAGTGCGGTGTTAGTGTGTGTTAATGTGTTACAAAATCACTCTTATAACGTGCATGCACTCATTCTGAATCTACTTACGTATATTACATAGACATTGTTTCCAAAGAACACATTTTAACTCATAAAATTGAATGCTTATTAAATATATGTTGCATACTGCCCCAAATTTAATATCACACAGCTCCATTGACCGTTGTACTAATGTAGCGGGCGTTGATTTGGCGCATTATCGTTATTATTATTATTGTTATTATTATTATTATTATACATTTTGTCCTTAACGATATTGGTGAGTTGAATGTAAAATGAACAATTTGTAATATGCCTTGCTTAATTTTAGTATTAACTAGAAACCACTAGAACATTTTGGGATTTCACTAAACCCATGATCCCAACAAGCAACATGGCTTGGATGAAATCCCTAATTACACAATCGTATTTGTATTTCTTGGTTATTTTGAGGAAGATTAGATTTCTTTGTTGTTGTTGGTTTTTTTAACTCCAGCTATTATCTGTGGGCATTAATAACCTCAGCCATATGATTGTCACAGCTTAAGGTGTCAAGTTGCTCAACAATAAAAAAAAACAAGGCTTCAGCAATATCTGGTTAACACCTTAACTGTTAAACACGTTACACCACCCGTTCTCTATTGAGCTGACTGTTGCTGTACTCTTTTAACAAATGTTAACATATTGAAGCAGTGTACAGGGAATTGGGGATTTAATGTTTGATTTAGACACTATCTATTCTCAGGAACGTACAAACTAAACAATCAACAAGACATAGATGTAAATCAACAAGACAAGACATAATGTCGCTACCCAATTTACTGTTGGCCAAAGACTGTCTGGTTCATTCTTATGAAGGTGATATCTGTGTTTTCCTTGCTTAAAGAGTTAACGGGTTTTAGGCAGTGAAGAGACAAAAACATACATGACAGGATATTTGCTTGTTCAATGAAGAACAAGGACACAACATTGTTACTTTGACAGTATTTTACAAATGAATAAATGGATGCTTGTGGCCTCGGTGCGTTAACATGTGTATCATTGTTGTTAATAGACATATTATCGTTGAGTGTCGAAAAGAAACGTTAAAGAACTCGGTGTTGATAGATATTAGCAAAGGTTTTGTTAAGCGTGTAACAGAAAATGAAAAGGCTTGTAGAATCAACACCATCATGTCTTCGTAAGAAGTAAGTTCATTTATTAAAATAGTAATTTCACTAATATGTAAATGTATTTAATATACTTTTAGAAAACAAGCTCTGTATTTCAAAATGTGTACCTAAATTAATTATAATAATTATAATCGGAATATTGCTAATGATTTCCTCATTGAAAGGTCTACTTAGCGATGATTTTGTAATCAATGCGTTTAGCTTACTGACTTCACAATAACGCATTATTGGCTTACATAGATCATTCATATTATTATCTGCGTTGTACGATTGATACCATTTGAATCGTACTACGTATAATAGATAATACATTATTGTTCAATTGTCCAATTATTTGAATACAACTAAAGACATTAATCACGGCTATTTTCTACTCAGTATAAGAGCAATGATCGTTTTGTATACAATTGCTGAACAGTTTTGTCATTAAAAACAAAATAGAAATCGAAAAAATGTTAATTACTACTCGTCTATAGTTTTATCCCAACCAATATGCGTGTCTTATTGACAACTAATGTCACGAACAACCATGCTTCCTGTGTGCAATACAAACAAAACCTCGCGGACATATAATTATGTTCGCTTTAGAATTTCGTGGTCATCAGAATCCAAACAAATTGTTTAAAGGCGGATGTGAATTTATTTTCGAAGATAAATTTATTTATTTTCTTCCGACGTTTATCGACCTGCAGGCATTTGAGAGTCTTCAAATCATGAAGTATTCCTTGGTGCATAACGAAGGTTATGCCGTCAAGAAGGATTACATTGGGAGTCTTTTAAGGAAGACGACTAGATCGAACAGACTTAAAAAGGGAGTTTCTGATGTTTTCAGGGCAAGAAGGAGACTAGCTACGTTCCTCCACACACATGTCTGTCTCATTCTGGTGTGTTCACTGGCAGCGTTGGACGCAACATGCGTCATCGGGCAAATCATCTGCGACATCCTGATCATGAAAGGTGAGATCTTCTTTTTTGTGTTGTTTTTCTTGATGGTATTATTAAGAGAGAGAGAGAGAGAGAGAGAGAGAGAGAAAGAAAGAGGGGAAAGAGTTTGTGTGTATTTGTGTGCGTGCGCGTGCGTGTGTATATGTGTGTGCGCGCGCGCGCATTCGCAAGAGTTGTTGTTATTTTATGAAACACTTAAACAATTAAAAGCTATACGAAACTAACACTTAAAAAACATGTAACTAGGCAATGGCAATGCATACTTATCATAATAGTATATATTACTATTAATCAGACACATACTGTATTGTATTATATATGTTATAACGGGACTAAAATGTTATGTATATTTTTAAAGGGGACCAAAATCTACCTTACGTAGTAGGCTATGCACGGGCACTTCAAACTACGACATATCAATCATATGCAAATCATATTTAAAGAATGAAAAATTGATGCCATTTTATATGATTTGCATATAATTGATATGTTGTAGTTTAAAGTGCAAGGCAGTGTGTATGCTACTTACGGTAGATTTTAGTCCCCTTTATAAATAGAACAGTAGAATATTATATGTATAATTTTAGGCCCGTAATAACAAATATTCATCTCTATACAATACTCATCTATCAAATTCAAACAACAACAAAACTATCATGAAACGAAATGTTGCGTTTCTGAAATTACTTTCTGAACTATAGCTAGTAGGCATACACGTACTACAGTAGTAAACCATTTGCTCTTTCCTGCAACTGTTTTCATGCTTGACGCAAATAGGTTGTATATTCGTACCATATATACCAATGGTTGCAATTAAACCATCAAGAAAACGCTACGTGTATACTGCGTTTATACCGTTGAATTATATATCTGTGTATAGAATATACTGTAATACCTGTACAAATGTACTTTGGAAAAAAGGGAAATAAGTAAGTGTTCTAGTACAAGAGTACCGCTAAACAGAGGACACTCAGTTCGAATCAAGTCATCAAGAACATGTATGCAAATCGTGCTGTTTTCTGTCATAATATTGTCATCAACGATGTCGGCCACCGCTCTCCTTCGATCAGCCTATATTTCCAAGCCTATGATTACCGTGTGTTTGTGACAGTGATAGATACATCATCGTATTTTCATCATGGCATTTCTGTATTGTTTTATGACTTTCCGCTACTGGTTGACCCACTGAAAAGCCATAGTTGATATATCTGGCATGGTCATTATATCGTCGAAATGGAGTGGGGGTTGGTAAGTGGGCGGAAGGCTTAAATATATGACTGATAAATAGTCTACGCAATAACAGTAAGCAATTCAAATTACTTTATCTTTTACCACCGTCAGTAATATACCACGTATTGCAGGACACAGCGATCGTATAACATGTACATTTTCAAGTTGAATTCTAAATGACGGTTAATCTTACAACGTAGTATCTGATAACTTTGCCAAATGTACGAAATGATTTCGTGTTATCATTCGCCAAATCTTAATAAAAATCATTCTCAGCTTTCTCTCCGTCCAAATGTACGGCCATTGAGTCAATATTCAATATATTTCTCGGATTTTGGTTTTAATGATATTCATCAATCGCTTTAGGAATGCTACATGATTATGACGCTAGGACAAAGGTTTATTTCGATGCTTATGGGAAATTGTTACTTCAGACGCAAATAAAACGTATAGCAAGAAGACTAGTACGATGGGCAGTGAAATTCTAGTAATTGGATCGGGAAATACTAGTATGACACAAGGAAAATTCAAGTAAAACTTAGGAAAAGTTTGTTTTATGCAGTAGAAAGATCACGTGACATTCCGCAACATTTTATATCCCAAGTTTACAGTCTACCATAAACAGGATGTAATCATAAGACTCGACAAACTGCTAAAACGACGACGGTCATTATCAATCAAGATTGTCATCACGTCTTTGCACTTAAACTTCAGACTCGCCTTTGAGTGACATCTACCATAGAAGTAGTTTAATCTGGGTTAAGTTTGAGTGACGTTTCTTAGAAATTACCAGGCTGCTTATTACGTGCAGGTCAGACAATTCATCATACAGTCATGTTTGCCACATCTGCTGTTGGTTTATATGCTAAGAGAATATACACTGTGATGTATCAAATTCCAGCATACATGCACATGTAAGCGGCTGGTCTAAGAATGAAACGTCAGAACTAACGGCCCAATTGTGCCTGATTGTATATGAAGAAACACATATAGAAACAGTGGTATTATAAAATACAGAAATATATTGAACCAGTGGCATTATATAATACAGAAAGGCTATTGGAGATACGAATTAAAGTATGGAAATCAATATATATTTCGCCAATAAAATTAATAGGTGACTGCATGATTTCAAAGATAGAAAATAGCAAAGTTAGCAAATTTGATGTGGAGCTATGTTATATTTTTTAACCGTATTCTTGCTGAAGACAATTGGACATGAATATATTTGGGTAAATGCAACATAGAAAGGCTTTCTTTAGTTGGATTGGTTGTAGAATGTTGATAATTGTTCGTACTTTAAAAGAAACAGATGGTGTACATACATCTCATTTGTGTCTGTAGTTAGCATATTTTTCACATTATGTGACGAATTTATTTAAATTATAAAGTGTGCACTACAGTATCATTAGACTTATATGCACGTTCCATAATGTATACGCATCATCATATTTGTAATGTACAGGTATGTTTGAAGCACCGTTATCGTTATTGTAATCCTCGAAACCCCGGCCAGTATGCCTACTGACAGAAACAAGATCATACTTCTATAGGGAATAATGCTCACTATCGGGGTTATTGCATATTTTGAAAGAGCAATATATCCCCGACATGTGAGATTCTTTTCACATTTTTTAGTCATCGAGAAATATATTTATTTCCTATCCATAGACACTTACCCTCCAAAAAAGCGCGGTCCTCGCCGAACAGTATATTTAGAACAGAGCACTGTTGGGAAAGACCACCTTTGCATTGGCGATACAGTGTCTTACAATTTTGATAGATTTTTTTTCGTATCTTTTATTAGTTATTACTAAATTTTTTTTTTAAGAAATCAATATATATATATATAAATAAAATACTTGCAAGTATGATTTTGCCTCTTTAACATCCTGGCATAATGGCCGGGGTTTCAATGATACGTTTCGTATAAATACACATATATTATACCCATCAGCACAGGACGTTATATCTAATCCAACTATGTGTTTCTTTCAGAGGAGCTTCACCGCTGGACAATCTTAGACGAGGACTTGACGGGAGTTTTGATACATAAGCTCCCGGCGTTAAACGGCAGCCATGTTGAAGACACGGACTTATTCACAATTTACGAAAAGCTAACAGAATCAGGACCCGGCTCCCATACAACCCCCGTCGATCACTTCTCGGACTTATCGCCCGATTTGAACCACAGATTGCCACCAGGATCTGCACATCCAATCGGATCAACGTCAGCGCCACCTGGAGAAATGCCAACTTCCGGTTCCGGTACAACTCCTGCGCACAACGCCACGGAGGAAGCTGTGAACGTTAATCTGGCTAATCCGTTCTTGAAGAGCGGAGTGATGCACAAACACAGACGGGCGAAGAGGTCAGCCGGTGGGGAAGGTGAAGGTCACGGCGGTGAGCACGGACATTCCTTGCTAAGCGAGCTGACCCACTCCTTTCACCTAGGAAGCATGGCCATCCTCTCCGTGCTGTTATTGGAGGTAGGTACTGATCATACGCTGCTGGTCGTGTTTATGGAATAGAAGAGGAATCACTTATTATGTGTCTATTATGATGGCATTTCCATAATTATATCATATATACTAATGACGGAGTTGAGGGTGAGGTTGGGGTTGGGGTGGGGAGAATAATCCTGGTTCAAATCATGTCGACTCATTATATCACAGAGAGAAAGTTTACAAGTTCATCATGATGTGTTCCCAATTATATTTTATATATAAAACGTTATCATCTTACATTCGCATTGGTTTTCAGACTTTGCTAAAGGCATTCGCTATGGGCAGGAAACTCCTTCATCATAAACTTGAGGTAAGCATATACAAAGCAGTTTGAAGATTAATCTTAATTTGCTTCCTCTACGAAACCACCAATTAGTCTGGTAACATATAAGTACAGTATTTCTAGTTGATTATCTAATATCTAATTATGTGATACCATAATTGAAATTAATTAATTGCAATAAATAAATAAAAATTATATACAAACTAAAGTTAAATCTTAGTTCGTGTCCTTACCGTTCCAAAAACCAAGTTAGAGTAACGGAAACGAACCAAGATTGACGAGAAATCATTAGCATACCCAGAGGCGTAGATACTATTAGGCAATAAGGCCCGTGCCTGTAGACAATTTAGTCTTTGGAAAGCAAATTGAGGACTTTGGCATTCCCGCAGTACCTTTAGTAACAGGTGGGCCTGCACTTTCTTTCACTCCTGGCTACGTCACTGATGTTTGTACGTTTGTAAGAGCGCTGTATTATTAGTTATCAGCGTGATTTCCGGGCTGTAGGCCTACGTGTTTTTACAAGCCGAAATATCTCGTATACCCCGAGGCCAAAGGAAATCACGCTGGTAACGAATTTATCCAAAATCATAATAGATCTACATACTTTTAATAAAACGAACGCGAATATTCCTGGAAAATGTCTTTCTAACGTACGAGTCGAGGGCAGCTGTCATGACGTCACAGTGAGCATGCGGTCACAATTTTTAACTACGGCCGGGGTGTACGAGTTTTTCCATGACACCTATCAGCCAATCAAATCGCATAGAATCGTCACATATTTTGGATAATTTTATTTCCAGTGTTTTGACGTGTTCGTGGTGACGACGTCTTGGTGTTTGGATGTGGCGTTCTATGAGGGAATCTGGGCACAGCCAGGAACCGAGGCAGCCACCATCCTCATCTTTGTTCTGCCCTGGAGAGTGGTCAGGATAGTCAATAGTAAGTGCTCACCACCATCCACTATGTTTGTTCTGCCCTGGAAAGTGGTTAGGGCAGTCAATAGTAAGTGCTTACCACCATCCACTATCCACGCATTAACTTGAACCCCCAACCAATCACAGCAAAAACGTTAGGTGACTTAACGTGGATGGTATAAAGGAAACCAGGACATCCGAGGTGAAAGTGTCCTGCCAAGACTCTGTTAGGAACAGGACACCTAACTATTTTTGCTGTGAATCTATCCTGACCGTGACGGACAAAATTGTAAGGAGGCAATGAGCATTGTTTCAGAGGATGTCATCAACGGAGCTTTACGTTTCCTTTTGGTATTCTCAGCAAAACGGAATCCGGCGTAAATTTTATCATTGTTTCTGTTTCATTTTCTGCAAGTACCTAAGATATCGTATCTTGGCATATTTACTGTCAATAGCACTGCTATATAAGGTCTTGATTACGTTGTGTTTGTTCCCTAGCATAACTGTTTGGGATTTTGTACAAGGCAAATTGTCCGTTTCGGGTTGTTTTCATGTCTGACTATGTTTCAGGTTTTGTTCTTGTCATCCAAGAGAAGGATCATGTGCAGTTGAAAATAGTTAAACAGAGGCTTCGATTGTCGGTGAAAAAGTCGAAAGATCTTAACGACAAATCGTCTTCTTATAAGGTATTTCAAACATAACCACACCTGAACAGTATCCTTTCAATGTTTAAAAGTGTGTGTGTATTGTATTTTACATGAGCTGCATTTTATTCATAAACGTTAAATATCTGTAACATTACAATAGTTTAAGATAATTATACAATATGAATTTCTTCATGAATAATGTATTCGTCCCATTGAATCATAAACCGTTGCTGCCTGTTTGGTATAATAATTCATGCTCTACTATTAACGGTATGCACTTTCCGTTCGTAAATAGCAGAAAACTAGTGTAGCAGTATAGCCGCTGTCGTTAAGGCAAGCACACAGTTACTATAATGAAACAAATGTAATGAATTTTCTCTTCATTTTTATTTTAGAATGAGTTGAAGCAACTGCAAGGTCTATCGAGGAAACACGGCGCTACGGAATTAGAGATAAATGCTTGTGGTCCCGGAGGTGAGTACAACCATATACCATTAACGTGATGGTATGACAATGTAACTTCATAAGGGTTAACGATGCAGTTTTGATAGTGTCTGTAAAGCATTGTGGATGAAGCTAATCGTACTGAAACCTAGAGGACACGTTCCATGTTGGCACGATATAGGTTTCCATTCACTATACAGGAACCTACACTTAGACAGTATATTTTCATTTTTCGCCAGGTTTTCTTCTTAATTAAAATAAACGTCCTTTGCTGTGTAATTCTTTGAATTTAGCATTTGGCATTGCATTCATTATTAGCCATACTATAAATATAAATCGGTCCTCTTGCAGGCAGACGAAGAAGGAGCAGCTTGTATCCTGGTCTTGAAAGCTTTGCCGCCATTGCTCTCTCCAGCGCTCTAGGAAGTCATCCAAGCCTAGCTTTGGAAGACTCATCAGACGAGGATGAGAACTCTTCCGGCAGCTCGCGGCAGCACAGTCGGCGACAGGTCGTGCACACGGTGTCCAATGGCAGCCTAGGTAGCATCGGAAGTGATATCTCGTTCAATATGAATCCTTCCGCTGGCATTGACACCTCTGTGGGGTTGGACAATCCTGTTTTCGACAACGAAAATCCGATGCCTCCGACTTACGACGAAGTCGCGCTTAACACGAAATTGTGAGCTGGCTGATTTCGCGCCAGGATTTGGTACAAAAGGAGTTTCAAGCGCCCAAGAAAAATCAAATGATTAGCAACATCCATTGCTTTGGGATTGTTTTTCATGAAGGTGGCCTCTACAATCAATTGGAGTGCTTGTGGTGATTCCGTCTTTCGTTAAACTCTTGTCAATAGTTCACTGAAGGTGTGAGAACCATTGTTCACAAGGCAATCAATCAGACATCAATGTTAAGATGTCTTGACAATCTTGTTCATTTGTGATAGTCAAGAAAATCTGATCAACTACGGACCAAAATTCGAAGAATTAGTAGATATTTTCGACGTTATTTAGACTTTCGACGTTATTTGGGTATCGATGGCAGAAACTTCTAAAAGTTATCGCTGGTTCAATTCGCTTCGCAATGTGAAGCAAATCTGATTCAAATTTAATCGATGAATTCAGGTCTGCAGTGTTAAGATAATTATATCTGACCTCAAGATCATAAATTGTCACCCACGTTATAAAGTGACTGATTTGACAGGGACCTTAACCTTACCACGTAGTACGGTAGATTTGTGTATCAATGTATGTGAGTTTTTTGTCGCTGTATTGTCTCTGTGTATCGTCCCATATACCTTCCATACAACAATTAAGCTAACCGTATCTTTCACGATGATTCTACGAATTGTTATTTTCCATCTATCATTATTCTGAAACGTTTATCACGTCCCATATCTAAATATATCGGAGCAGATTTCACACCGTTTCTGGATCTCGATATACATATATATCGCAGACCATTCCTATTGCGATGTAATATTGCTCAAATATGTCTTGTACCTTTGCAAGGACTTGATAATGAAACCTTTACAAAACTGATATTGATGATTAAAGGTACAATTTAGTAGCCTGGGTAGTTTTAGCGTTACAACAACGTTATGTTTGACGTCAGAAATATCATATGATTGAACGCCCTCAAATCTCTATTACGCAAACGATGATCTGTTATATGTTTGCACTTGCAATCCTTAACTATGATTGGTTTAAGAGAAGACGTATTCTATTGAACAAGCCCCTGAGCGAGTTAAATTAGACTAGCGTTTGCTAGTGCTAAGTGCATCCCTAACTGTATATCGTGGTATAATTTTAAAAAACCGCTAGTTCTAGCCTTGTTGAACACATGCTGAAATAACGTGTTTGTCCGGAAAACAGGTCCGCAGTTTGGGTTAACGTGGTATATTCCGGACACAATGTTCATTCGATGTCGGTAGGAGATATTTGATCACACAAACAATGGCATGTCACTCAAGTCTAATGGATCACCACTAATACCCATCAATCTCAACCAGTCAAACAAGTAGCACTTGTTTTCACCCCGCGGTTAGACGCGAAAGTCGGTAGATCCCACGTGCTGAGAGGTAGGCCTACAAACAAACTACGATGTCAACCTGGCTGTGTTTTTCCAAGTGCTATTTATTGTGGAGTTTTTATTCTCAAAAGTTTAAAAGGACACTATCGTCTTTCTCTAAGGAAGAATAATGTAGATACATTAATCTTAGATCAAGGTTATATTTAAAAAATATAATTGAGTATTATATATTTCGTAACCAAGTTATATTAAATACACCATCAATGGCATTTTGTTTGTAGAGCTTTAAAAATATATACGGTTCCCGTAACTTAATAATAATAATAATAATAATAATAATAATAATAATAATAATAATGTCTACTTGAATCGAAAACCTAGTTGGAATCTGTCCAGCGTACTTCCGGTGCGCAATCGGAAGTCGGTCTTGTTGTGACGATGTGTTGAAGAAATCCTCATCTCTAGTACCTCATGAATTATTCAGGTCACCAAATGGCATTCTCGATGTGTGTGCTTATGTCAACTGAATATTGTATATTTTAAGTTATTTACGTTTCATCGAAACGAATGGCAATGTTCATTGTGACATCAAATCTATGGTTTATCTGTAGACGAATATATTTAACATCAGCAACATTGCATTTCTTTGTTGTATATAAGCAGTTGTTTCTGGGGTCAATTTTAATGTTACTAGTTTCGTCAAATTCAAATTATTCAATGACAAATTTGAAACCTAACGCTCGTAGCGTTTGATTTAAACTTTTCAGTTGCATTATTGTGGTTTGCCTTGTTATATTTTGATATTTTTGTTTACTGTGAAAACAATCGATATAAAAGAAATTATGTTATAATCCTAATTATCATCAGATAGTCATAACAATTACTTACCATTGTATATTGTATATTTACAGCAAAAGTGCTTTCCATATACGCCAGTTGCAAGTGGAGATATAAAAATGTCATAGTAATGTTCACATTCATAACAGTATTACTGTTCATGTGTTACTCATAGTTTCAGGTTTGGAATCCATTGTCTTCGTCCACATCGTTCTGCAAGAATATCTACTAGTCCTTACAATGTCCTCCATTCCTTGTCCTCAGTCTTATCGTCTTACATGCCTTAAACCATAATCTTTCATTACAAAAAAAACATTTCTTCTTCCATTCTTTAAAACCATGCCTTCTACTGTACAATAATGTCTTCCATTATTTAAAACAAGTTTTCCATTGTACAATAATGTATTCTCTTCCTAAAAAAAACAACATTTCTTTCATTGTACATTAATGTCTTCCATTCCTTCAAAACATTTCTTTCATTGTGCAATAATGTCTTCCATTCCTTCAAAACATTTCTTCCATTGTATAATAATGTCTTCCATTCCTTATGACAATGTCTTCCATTTTACAAAAATGTCTTCCATTCCTTATAGCCATGTCGTCCATTGTACAATATTGTTTTCCATTCCTAATGATAATGTCTTCCATTGCATAAATATTTTCCTGTATCCCATTCCTTACATCGCTGCCTTCCATTCCTTACAACCTTACTTTCTATTCCTCTCAACGTACAGCATTATCTTCCATTCCTTATTAGCATCCTGAATATCATTCCCTACAATCATACATTGCTTAATCCTGTCTTCAGTTGGCAACAGCCCGGTCTTCCATGCACTTCCTAACAAGCAATTATAAGGAATACAACCAAAACATCGTCATTTAAGAGGTCCGTGGTTTTAGACATTTTGGATTCCAGTTTTTCTTAATCTCTATTCGAACAGTTGTAGCGATAGGTTTGTGAAAGCCATTCAGAAACTTACCGTGATTGGAATACTAGTATACGTTAAAAAAAAGAATTACAATTGGTTTCTGTTGACTATCACTGAATGAAGTCTTTTTCTGCGTAAATGCTCGTATAATGAGTGTAGAATGGGGATAATACTTCAGACACTAAGACCGTATAGTGCTATTTGCGTCCGTATGATAAGAATGACTACTATATTCTTTAAATGGTACCTCTCTCTGCCTCTCCCTATCTCTCGTCGTAATTCACATTTACACACCCCCTCTCTCTCTCTCCTCTCTCTCTCTCTCTCTCTCTCTCTCTCTCTCTCTCTCTCTCTCTCTCTCTCTCTCTCTCTCT
>JAUTBT010031414.1:0-18774 GCA_032361225.1 Lepetodrilus schrolli | reverse complement strand
ACGTTTTTACCCTGCGATTGGAATACGAGTAATACAATGGGTGGCAATTTTTACTGATTTGAACTCCGAAACTTGAGTTTATAAGGTGAGTAAAAATTCAACGCCAGACGAACCCCAAAAAGATAGGCCAACCCTATTGCCATATCTGAATACCCAGAGAAATCGAAATAGAGCTGGAATGTATAGGAAAGAGCGCCACCCCAAGCTTCAAAAAAACTCAGAGCAATGCCATTTTGTGCTGCATTAAATGTGAGAGTAGAATATACGGCTATACTATCCGCAATAACCACCTTCTTAAACAAACCGACTATAAAAATGCTCGAACCAATGGCTAATCGATCATGAGAAAACCTATAGAGGTTTGGTTTTTCAAATTGAGGCAGCATCTCCTTATGATGAACGATAGGCCCAGCAATGAGTTGAGGAAAAAACACAACGAATAAGCAGTAATGTAAAAAATTATACTCTCGTGTTATTCCTCGGTAGGCGTCGACCAAATAGGTAATCTGCTGAAAAGTAAAGAATGAGATCGCCAAAGGAAGGATAATAGTATCTAGGTGAAAACTATTCGAAAATAGAGCATTTGCGTTATCAACAAAAAAATTCGCATACTTAAAATACCCTAGGGTTCCAAGATTTACGATAACTCCAAATACCAACAATAACTTACTGATTTTGTTTTCATTATTTTTATCCCTAATTAATCCAAACCCTCTCCCTATAATATAGTTAAATATAATTGAACCTATCAACAAGAAGACATAAAATGGATTCCACCAAGCATAGAAGAATAGTGAAGAAAACACTAACCACGCAATAGCCGCTTGATTGTAACCTCGATCTCCTATCGTATAAAAAACAACTAACGTAACGGGTAGATATGCCAAAATAAAGATGTAAGAATTAAAAAGCATCTGTCGGTATTGTATGCCTGAGTCTTGTATTTACTTATAAACTAGATTATCTCAACAATTAAAATTGGACTTTCAAAATAAAATGGCTGAGAAAAAAACAATATGTGCATCTATTATGCCGCAACCCGGCGTAATTCATGTGCGGACTAAGCAATTAGCCTAGTTTGTATCTATTCACTGGGTAGCTCCAGAAAATTTAAGCTGCCTCTGAATTTCGTCCGCCAATCGAATCGATAAAGCCAGAATTGTCAACGTTGGATTTGAGTATCCACTGGTAACGAAAACTGAGCTACTGGCAATATACAAGTTCGCCATGCCATGGACCTTGCAGTCCCGATCTACCACCCCCTTTTTTGGGTCGTCGCTCATACGCGTGGTACCCATTAAGTGATGCAAACCCTGAGCACCTATAACAGGCCCTCCCTCTTCGGCGATTTCTCGTTCAAATCGCCCCAAACCTGTGTCATTCAGTGCAGCCGCTATAATCTCCTGGGAACGGAGGATGCTTTCAATATCATGTTCATGCCACTGAAAGTGTACTTTGATTTTCGGGCAACCCAAGGCATCTTTCTCATTAGTCAAACTAACACGGTTATCCCGCAAAGGTGATTGTTCAACAAATGCCAATAATTCAAGGCGCTGAAACTTCTTGTGATTGTCATTCAGCTTTGACCATCCACCTTGACCAAACCCTGGCATGACTGGCGCATCGTGAACCCACTTCTGGTATAGCATTCGAGTGATGTACTTTTTAGCATGAAAAATATTTTTTAAATCTATTGTTAGCCTGTCTGGAATTTTCCTGGATTTAATCGCCATCGCCATATTTTTTAATCCGAGAAGCCCAGCGACTTCTTCTATCGTCGGCATGGGAAACAGGGTTGCGGAAAAACCAAGAAGCCCTTCCTTTTGAATCAGTGTTTTTGATAGTTTGAGCCCAGCCAGAACGGAGCAGCCATCAACTAGGCGCATATCATAAAGCCCCAGTGTATTTATCGATTTAGGGTCATGTGGGTAAAAATTTCCACTGGGGACAAGACTATGATCCATATAATATCGACCAACCACGTCATGCGCATTGCCGATACCCTGCTCAGATTTGCTTCGAGAAGCTAATAATAATCGTGGTGTACCGAAACCGCCTGAAGCAATAACGAACTGCTGAGCCTTAAAATAGATTGTTTTCCCCTCAAACGTTTGTACCCGCGCCCGGTTAACGATCGCAGCATCATCATCAGTAAGGAGCTCGGTTACAGTGGCATGCAGATAGGTGTCTATCTCAACAGATTGCGCGAATTTATCAGGCAACTCACGGGTAAACACTTGGGTTGGACCAAAGGTATACACGTCAGTGAGTACTTGATTATCATCCAACGACAAGCGTTTAAATTTTTCCGTCTCCCAACGACCCGGCTCATAATCATAAGACCCAACTCTTGCGACTTGATGGGCTCGAGCATAGTAAGCATCCAAATCAGGCCGCTTGATAGGCCAGCCACTGTTTGGTACGTAGGTGCGTTTTTCAAAATCAACCTCATTTAGCGGGACATAACGAAAGCCGTACTGCTTATCCGACATCTTGATGATCCAATGATTTGCCGTACCTCCTAACTGACGGAGGTGCGTTAACTCTGGCGCCTCATCGATACAGCCACTGGTACTACCTTCACTCAGTTGCTGAGCACGTTTTTCCTCTCTAGTCCCGCCGCTTTCCAAGAGTGCAACCCGTATCCCCTTGCCAACAAATTCATTCGCACAGGCTAAACCCGCTGGACCCGCACCAATGATGCAAACATCAGCAGAAATTGTTTGATTGTCAGATAGTTGTCGCGTATCGATTTGCATGCTAAATGCCTGCCAAGGATCAGTTAGTTTGTCTACGTCAGTGGGTATGCTCACCTAGCTAGTTCCCATCCATAAACGGATGTCTACTGCGAACGACTCAGGCACGCAACCTTTTGGCCACAAGATATAGTTATTTGGAACAACCAAACGCCCATATCTTGTAGCCAAAATCTTACGTACCTGAATCGCTCTCGCTACGACACCGTTTATGGATGGGAACTAGCAAGAAAGGATGATCCTTCCCTTCACAAAAGGCGAAACACCGGCCCACTGACTCTAAGCCAATCCTTTGGGTAACCACAGAATCTACATTGATCTGCTCAGGCTGGAAATGCAAATCAAATTTTATTTCAACCTTCTCTTGAAGATTTCGGCTATACCGTGATTTCGATCAACATAACACCACCTCAAATTAACATAAACTTACATTTAGAGTTTGGAAGGATCCGTTTGCCGGGTTATTGCTACCACGGTCAAGCTAACCCTCGCGATTAGCCCGCAAGACTCAGTAAGAATTACTAGTCAATTGGGGGAAGAGGTGGGCCATGCCAACTAATAACAATAGCAAGCAAAAAACTCCGCACGAGCAATCACTGATAACCAATCTGTTGCTCCTCCTCATCACCTTTGCCCTGCTCAGCCTGGCGGCAGAAGGCTTAGTCAGAGCGTTATACAAAGACAAGATGATACTGTTTCCGATGAACCAGGTACCCGTCCAGTATGGGGACTACACCATCAGGCAACTAAGGCCAAACACCACATTCTGGAACACCAGCATGGATGGTCAATGGAAGTACGTCATCAACGCTCAGGGCTTTCGGGAATACGAGGACATTGGCTACACAAAACCGCCAGGCTTGGTGCGCATTTTAAGTATAGGGGATTCTCAAACTCAGGGGATTGAGGTTCGCCAGGAACAAACCTATTCTGAAGTCATCGAGCGATTTCTCAACACGCAAGGTGACAGCAACAAAACTTACCAAGTTATTAATGCTGGCATCTCCAGTTTTGGCACCGAAGAAGAGCTGGTTTTTCTAGAGAATGAAGGCATTAAATACAACCCTGACGTTGTGATACTGGGGTTCTACGCTAATGACCCATCAGACAGTTCCGCATCGAATTTGTTCAAGGTAGAAAATGGGGCACTTGCCGTTAATTCAACTTACTATGTTCCTGGGCCCGGCCTTGCTTACAAACTGAATCAGTTCTCATTGTTCCGCTGGTTGAGTGAACACTCCTATCTATATTCATTTATGACAAAAAATGTGTCCGCCTTAGTCGAAAATATCAGAGCCGATGATAGTAAAGCAACCACCCCGCCGGCTACTGCGGTTGCGATAGGAACCGATACGCCAGACGCACCCAACTTGCTTGAGCGTGAGCGCTTATTAATTGAGCGAATGTACAAATTTTGCCAAGACCATGATGCAAAACTTATTATTCTAGATATGCCTGACATCGTTTCTTACGAGCTGAATCAGGCTGAGCAATATTCTAGGGATTTTCAAACTTCTACCCCAAAATCATTACGCCAGACCATGACCGATCACAGCGACTATTTCCTTGATTCAGAGGATATTTTGGCAAAATATCGAGGTGTGGCAGAACTACACGTTCCTCATGGGCAACGTCACCTAACAGAATTTGGCCACTTAATTTACGGCATGAAAGCAACGGAGGTAATTAAATCGCTAATTCACTAAATTCAAACTTACACGTTAATAAGCTGCCCAATAAAATAGGAGCTTAGTTCATCAACGCCGTGTAACTTGACATTATACAGCTATTCCCGCTCAAAATTCACATAAGCATATGATTTTAAATAATTTATTTTGAATAAGTTTACGAAGCTAAACATAAATCGTTGAATATTAAGGATATATTTTCATTTATAAATCAATAAGATAAATAATTTTTCGTAAACTATTTTTTATAATTTCTTTTAATATCATCTGGTTATCAGTATTTTAAGCGGGGATTACTGGACATTATAAAGCAAGCTTTACATGGGTATCTTAAAAGTTAGTATTTTTTCAAGCGAAGTGTTATCTGAGCTACTACACTTCAGAATAAATACGACTAATTTGCTTAATTGAAAATTGCTTCACAAACGCAGGGAGTCGTAAATAAAACAATAAAATGTGTTCCTCAGGAGGGAAGACTTATGCAAAAAATTGGAATCGTTGGAACCGGATATATTGCCTCCGGCATTTACCAGCAAATGAAACCCGAAAAGGCTTTCGTGGTCAGCAAGATGTTGACTCGCCGTCCGATTGATTCCTCAATCGGACTGCCTCAGTCGATTCTGACCAATAGTGCCGAAGCCATGATTGAGGACTGCGACTTAATTGTCGAAGCCAGTGGTGATGCTATCTACGCTACTGAAGTCCTACTTAAGGCCCAACAGGCCGGTAAACCCATCATCACCATGAACCCGGAATTCCAAATAACGACCGGCTCCTACTTTGCTGACAAGGGTTATATTACGGATGCGGATGGTGATCAGCCAGGTTGTCTCGCACGCCTGAATCAGGAGGTCAAAAGTCTAAACTTCAAACCCTTGGCCTATCTGAATATCAAAGGATTTCTGAACCTTAACCCACCAGAAGATGAAATGCGTTACTGGGCCGAACGACAAAAACTGAGCCTGGAACAAACTATTTCTTTCACGGATGGGTCCAAGGTGCAAATTGAGCAAGCGCTGGTTGCCAATGGCTTGAATGCGGATATTGCCCAGGACGGGATGCTGGGTCCAAAAATCGAAAATATGGCAGATACCGGTTTCCTGGCTGATGCAGCAAAAGAATTAGGTCAGCCGATCAGTGACTACATCCTTTGCGCTAGCGCGCCTCCCGGAGTTCTGATTATTGCTGAGCATGAGCTGGCCCATGAACGCAGGGGCAATGTCGCGCTGAACAAGCTGCTGACCTCCGATGGGAAATATTTTCGCCTGCTGATTCCACACCACCTCATTTTTCTCGAAGTGATCAAAACTATTAGAGATTGGCACACAGGAGCGACTCCGTTACTTAATAATTCCAGCTCCCCGCGAATTGGTGTTTGCGCCATCGCAAAAAAACCACTCAATAAAGGTGACACCATCGAACGTGGGCTGGGAAGTTTTGAAACGCGCGGTAGTACCGTTAGAATCCAAGAGCACCCCGACCATGTACCTATTTGCCTACTACAAAATGCCAGACTCCTAAACGACATAGAACCCGGACAACCCGTTAACTTTTGTGATGTGGAGCTACCCCAAAGCAAGGCGCTCGATATCTATATGCAGATCCGAGCAAATGCGTGCCAGATGGATTCATTGCCAAAAACTACAGACTTATTTTCATACAAGTCAAAGGTGGCTGAGAGACGCTTCACGGATAGACGATCAGCAGATAGACGCGTAGCGGAGGGTTGATTATGAAGGCCATTAACATTGTAGAGCAACCACGACTTGCTTCAGAAGAGGTATTTCGCTGGATTGCGGATCGAACAGATTCAAGTATTGAATGGACGCATTTTTCGACGGTACAGCACCCCCGACTGCTTAGAATAAAGCGCCCCTTTCTTGCTCGATATATAACGGCATTTCACGCTGTTTGGCATGCTAGGCAGGTGCAGGCAGATTTATTGGTCAGTCATGGCGCATTGATGGCAGTTTGGGTGGGCGTTTTCAAACGCCTACTGGGAGTTAAAGTCCGGCACCTGGCCTGGTCCTTCACGCTGCCCTACTACGATGAAAGCAACCTGATTTGGAATTCTGTCATGCGATTTGGGGTAAAAAATGTGGATCGATTTATTATGTACTCGATCATTGAGACTAAAAACTATTCCGAGTACCTAAAATTACCCGCTAATCGTTTCCGCATGATCCCCTGGAGCATGAATAAACCCAAGTATAACGAGGACTCCACCCCACTCATAGAAGGCCGCTATGTCGCAGCCATGGGAGGGGAAGGAAGAGACTACAAGACGCTAATACAGGCGATAACCAAGCAACCAAATATCAAGCTCGTTATCGTAGCCAGACCGGAAAACGTCGCAAACCTTGATATTCCTGAAAACACTGAAGTCCGAACAAACATTCCTTACGAAGAGGCTATGAATATTGCTTGGCACTCTAACTTTATGGTGCTTCCCCTGCTTTCAGATACCATCCCCTGCGGCCACGGCTCACTACTTGCACAATTCTTGTTTAATAAAGCAACCATTGTGACAGATTCAATCGCCATGGAAGGTTATAGTTTCCCTGGGGAAAATGTATTGGTCTACAAAGCACAAGACTCCGACGCACTAAGCACGCAAATGAAACACCTTTGGGAGCACCCCGCACAAGCAAAGAGTTTGGCGGAAAAAGCACTAGATTTCGCAGAGTCCCGATGTAGCGAAGAAAGCACCGTGCAATACTTCCACGATTATTTGCGTAAACTCAAACAACTCCAACCCCCATTATTTGAACATCCAACAGGTGGCCACCTTGATCACAGGCACACACTTTAAGCGTACCCGCACCTTCAATATCCGAGAAAGCATGTGTTCTAATCATTCCGTGGCATGGCGCTATAATGCGTAATATATAGTAGAGTAACGAGACAAACAGGGCGTGCTGGGTATCTTAATTGGGCCCCGGACTATTCTCCATTAAAACAGGGTATAAATAAAAGGAGCGACAGCCGATCCCTGTGTTAACACGATTAAGGAGCCCAAGAGCAACATGACGAAAATGATGGGCGCCAACCAGAACTTTTTTCGCTCCCGCATAAAGCCCCACAAATCTTTAATTAAATCCAGCATCAGTATGGTCTCTCCACATGGTTATTCTCCGAAGGAGTATTCTCTATTCGATAGGTCTTGAGTGCTTTATCAATCTTTCTTGCCATCGGATCTTTACCGAATAGTTTTAAAATAAGTCCTACTGGCAGGAAAATTAGAAAAAACATAATACCCAGAATAATTCTTGTGTTGACCCAGCCAAGTACTGCGCCAATAGCCATCCAGCCCCTGTAAACAGGCTTGAGTGTGGTGGGTGCTATCAAAGCCCACAGGGAAAGCACGGCAGCAATGATCCAGGGCCAGAGTGGTAGCGCATGCTCAAATAGCCAAGGCAGCAGCAAGCCAAACAGCACCACCAAAATGGCACCTGTAATCAGGCCAAACTCTCTAAGTTCTTTTTCCGTTACATCTTTAGTATCTATTTTCATATTGATCTCAGTCCAACTCGAATTCAGTCTTCCACGAATCATCCTTCGGGCGTTTTGGTTGATCAGATTTAGCCAGCAAATAATTATCAACAACCAGGTAATCCATTTCCGTTCGCATAAAGCAACGATAAGCATCAGATGGGGTATGCACGATAGGTTCACCTCTGACATTAAAGGATGTGTTAATCAACACCGGGCAGCCCGTCTTTTCTTCAAAATGACTGATCAGATCGTAAAACCGTGGATTGGTCTCTGGATGTATTGTCTGCACGCGCGCCGAATAATCTACATGCGTTATTGCAGGGATTTGTGAACGGGGAACCTTCAGTTTATCGATACCGAATAAATTACGTTGTTCCTCTGTCATTTCCAGACGTTTATCTTCAGCAACAGGGGCTACCAGCAACATATAGGGGCTTCGGCGATCGATTTGGAACCATTCCGAGACTTTGTCGAATCTGACCGCTGGCGCAAACGGTCGAAATGACTCTCGATATTTGATTTTTAGATTCATAACAGACTGCATTTTTTCACTGCGCGGATCACCAATAATGGAACGCCCACCGAGCGCTCGCGGACCAAACTCCATGCGCCCGTTAAACCAACCGACAACATTTTCATTTGCCATTAAATCAGCCAGCTTTGGCATCAGCTCTTTATCATCCATGCGTGTGTACTTTGCATCAACGCCATCCAAAAAAGAGGCTATCTCATCGTCTTTGAACTGACTGCCCAGGTACGAACCATTCATTTTGTCGTCAATATTATTGGCAGTACGTGGCTTACCAAGATAACTGTGCCACACCGAATAAGCCGCGCCGAGCGCGCCACCAGCATCGCCGGCGGCAGGTTGAATCCAGACATCCTTAAACGGGCCTTCACGCAAAATTCGTCCATTTGAAACACAGTTAAGCGCAACACCTCCAGCGAGGCATAAGTAATCTACTCCCAGCTCTTTGTGCACGGTATTGACCAGCTTTAAAACTATGTCTTCAGTCACCACTTGGATGGAACGAGCTATATCCATTTCCTTTGCCGAAATATCTGTTTCGGGTTTTCTTGGTGGGCCACCAAACAATTTATGGAATTTTGAACTGGTCATGGTCAGCCCAGTGGTATAATTGAAATAACTCATATCCAGACGGAAAGTACCATCTTCCTTTACGTCTAGCAGATTATCCAGAATAAGATCAACATACTTCGGTTCGCCATAAGGCGCCAGCCCCATAAGTTTGTATTCGCCCGAGTTAACCCTGAATCCGGTGTAGTAGGTAAACGCCGAGTAAAGCAATCCTAGGCTATGAGGGAAGTTTATTTCCCATTGCGGGGTCAATGTATTTCCATCGCCCAGCCAAACTGAACTGGTCGCCCACTCACCTACGCCATCCAGGCACAGTACAGCAGCCCTACTATAAGGTGACGGAAAAAAGGCCGAGGCCGCGTGAGATTCATGATGATGGTTGAAGAGCAAAGGCGGTAATTCATTTTCCTTGATCGCGCCCAGAGCCGAAAGCTCTTTCTTTAAGGTGCTTTTCAAAAACAGTTTATCCTTCAACCACACCGGCATGGCCGCTAGAAAGGAACGAAATCCTTTTGGTGCATAGCTCAGATAGGTTTCAAGCAGCCGTTCAAACTTAATCAGTGGCTTATCGTAGAAAATAATATAGTCGACACTTGCCAGAGAAATTCCGGCTTCGGCCAGGCAGTATTCAACCGCATTTTTTGGGAAGGCAGGATCATGTTTCTTTCTGGTAAATCGCTCTTCCTGGGCGGCAGCAATAATCTCACCCTCTTTTAGTAGAGCAGCTGCACTATCATGGTAATAGGCAGATATTCCCAAAATAAGCGTACTCATATTTGTTATTAGCCTCGTTGTAATATTATGATAATGAACAAGTATGAAGAACTACACTAGATCACACTGACAATAGCTCTGCATACAGCCGGGGACTATGGTGAAAAAAGCTGCACTATTTCGTGCATTTGCCGATTTTCCTCTGTCTTCGCTGGTTTGTCCACATACTCATTACAATCCGCCTTCATTTTTCGGGCCACGAGAAGTCGGTAAGCTATTCTCGAAAAAACGTCCGAGAAAAGTCAAATAAAGCCCGTCGATTGCTTGACCCCCAAAACGATTACCGAACGGGTATACGTGAGCACTCTAACGACAAGCGCCGCCTATCTTAATCCCGTATTTAACCTTCCCATTTAAACCCGCGAATTACATTGGGGTTCATTCGGAGCTTCACAAGAAATAACTGTGTCTTATCATGGCTGTAGGCTATACAAACAAAAATCGTTCCCACATGTGGAAATATCATAAATATACCTTTCACGTTTGAGAATACCTCGTTTAGAGTGCGTAGATTTTCTGGAGGACGAAGCGCAAAGGCGCAGGATTAGCCAGCTATTTCAAGTTTTTTTAACAATGCCATTCGCCAAAAGATGCGTGCTATAAATGGGGTATTCTTGAACGTGAAAGGTATATAAAAGTATTCTGGGAACAACCGACTGCACGCGTATTGATGCTCTTGAAATCAATCCCCTTTTTCAAGCTCACTTCTGTTGACATGCATCAAAGACCCACCCTACCAATACCCCTATTCTACCAGTACTAACCCGTTCCGGAGTCGGAAGTGAATTCATCGAAGCACGTCACCATCGAAGGCAACGAAGCGGCTGCCTATATCGCCCACATGACCAACGAGGTCATTGCTATTTACCCGATTACACCTTCCTCGCCGATGGGGGAGTTTTCTGACCAGTGGTCAGCCGAAAAACGACTGAATCTTTGGGGTTCGATACCCGACGTCGTAGAAATGCAAAGTGAGGGAGGCGCGGCAGGCGCTGTGCATGGCGCGTTGCAGGCAGGGGCGTTGACGACGACATTTACCGCATCCCAAGGCCTGCTGTTAATGATCCCGAATATGTATAAAATCGCGGGTGAGTTAACGCCAACGGTATTCCATGTTGCGGCACGTTCGTTGGCTTGTCAGGCGTTGTCTATTTTTGGTGATCACAGCGATGTAATGGCGGTGCGCTCCACTGGTTTTGGGCTGATGGCTGCCAACTCGGTGCAGGAGGTGATGGATTTTGCGCTGATCTCGCAGTCGGTTGCACTTGAATCGCACATCCCCATGCTGCATTTTTTTGATGGTTTTCGCACCTCGCACGAGATTAATAAAATCGAGCAACTTGGGCAGGAAACGGTACGTGCGATGATTTCTGAAGAACAGGTTCTCGAGCATCGTGCACGCGCTCTTTCTCCAGACCATCCTGTAATCCGCGGTACCTCACAAAACCCCGATGTTTATTTCCAAGCTCGTGAGACGGTCAACCCTTATTACGAACGTTTGCCGGCCATTATCGAAACGGCATTTGACCACTTCGCCAAATTGACGGGGCGCCAATATCGACTGTTTGATTACAGCGGCGCCACGGATGCCAAAACGGTCATAATCCTGATGGGATCCGGTGCCGAAACTGCCAGCGAGACTATCGATTATCTATCGCGCCAGGGCGAAAAAACAGGGATAATGAAGGTGCGCGTTTACCGACCTTTCGCATCGCGACAGTTTATTGATGCCCTGCCCTCCACGGTAAAACGCATCGCCGTGCTTGATCGCACCAAAGAACCCGGTTCCGATGGGGAACCTCTCTATAAAGATGTGTACACCGCGCTGGCAGATTACGTCGCCTGTGGCGGAGAAAAATTTGACCGTCTGCCGCGCGTTGTCGGTGGCCGCTACGGACTTTCGTCCAAAGAATTTACGCCGGGCATGGTGAAGGCAGTGCTCGACAACCTGCAACAAGACACGCCGAAAAATCAATTCACTATAGGTATTCACGATGACGTCAGCCACACCAGTCTGGAATGGGATTCAACCTTCCAAACTGACGCCCATGATGACATGGTACAAGCCATATTCTACGGCTTGGGTAGTGACGGCACCGTCAGCGCCAATAAAAACTCCATTAAAATTATCGGCGAAGAGACAGATCAATACGCGCAAGGATATTTTGTTTACGATTCAAAAAAAGCGGGAGCTGTTACAGTATCTCATCTGCGTTTTGGCCCTCGCCCTATTCACTCTACTTATCTAATCGGCGACAACGAGGCCAGTTTTGTCGCCTGCCACCAGCCGGTATTTTTGGATCGTTACGACATGCTAGATAAGGCGGCGTCGGGCGCGGTGTTTTTACTTAATACTCCCATCGAAGCGGACAAAGTTTGGGATACGTTACCGCTGCACATGCAGGAACAAATACTCGATAAAAAACTGCATTTTTATGTCATAAATGGCTATCAAGTCTCCCAACAAACTGGCATGGGTCAGCGCATCAATACTATTATGCAAACCTGCTTTTTCGCCATCTCTAAAATCCTCCCGGCGGATGAAGCAATTACACATATTAAAAAGGCTGTGGAAAAAACCTATGGCCGCAAAGGCAAGCGCATTATCGAGCGTAATTATGCGGCTATCGATGCAGCGCTGGCGGGGCTGCACGAAGTGACACTACCCAGTGCAGCCAATGGGACATTGAAAAAGCTACCATCCGTACCGGCCGCAGCACCGGATTTCATCCAAAAGGTAACAGGTGAAATAATTGCCGGGAGGGGTGACGCAATCCCTGTTAGCTTTCTTCCCAACGATGGCACCTATCCGCTAGGTTCATCACGTTGGGAAAAACGTAACCTAGCCAAAGAAATCCCGGTTTGGGATGAAGCACTTTGCATTCATTGCGGCAAGTGTCCTCTCGTCTGTCCACATGCGGCAATCCGCAGCAAAGTCTTTCCCGCCGAACAAGCCGCCGATGCACCTAGTACTTTTAAATTCGTACCGGTCAAGGGCAAGGAATTCGCCAAGGATTTACAGATCAGTTACCAAGTGGCTCCCGAGGATTGTACCGGTTGCGGACTGTGTGTTGATATCTGCCCGGTAAAAGACAAATCTAATGCCTCGCGCAAGGCGTTGAATATGGAACCCCAGCCCGCGTTGCGCGAAGCTGAAGCGACCAACTGGGATTACTTCATCCGCCTCAAAGAATACGACCGCCGCAACATACGCTGGAATACCATTAAAGGATCAATGCTGGCCGAGCCTTTATTCGAATTCTCCGGCGCTTGCGTAGGCTGTGGTGAAACGCCTTATTTAAAACTCGCCTCGCAGCTTTTTGGTGATCGCATGCTAGTCGCCAACTCCACCGGCTGTTCCTCGATTTACGGTGGCAACCTGCCGACCACACCCTGGTCGGCCAACCCGGAGGGACGCGGACCCGCCTGGTCGAACTCACTGTTTGAAGATAATGCTGAATTTGGTTTTGGCTTTCGTCTAGCGGTCGATCAAGCACAGAGTTATGCACATACGCTGCTCGAAGCGATGCGCAAGGAAATCGGGGGTTCACTGGTGGATGACTTGCTTGCCGCCAATCAATCTGATGAAAGCGGTATCTATGAACAACGTCAGCGCGTTGTAGAATTGGGCGAAAAACTTGCTGGTCTCGACTCTGATCAGGCGCGCGCACTGGACGGCGTCGCCGATTACCTGGTTAAAAAAAGCGTCTGGATCGTAGGCGGCGACGGCTGGGCTTACGACATCGGCTATGGCGGACTCGATCACGTACTTTCCCAAGGTCGTGATGTAAATGTGCTGGTACTCGACACCGAAGTCTATTCCAACACCGGCGGACAAATGTCGAAGGCCACTCCGCGTGGCGCAGTCGCCAAATTTGCCGCCGCGGGTAAACCCAGCGGCAAAAAAGATCTGGCGCTAGAAGCCATCAGTTACGGCCATGTTTATGTCGCGCGCGTGGCGTATGGCGCAAAAGATATTCAGACTTTGCGCTGCTTTCTCGAAGCCGAGTCTTATCCCGGACCATCACTGATCATCGCCTACAGCCCCTGCATCGCCCACGGCATTGACCTCAAAGACAATCACCAACAACAGAAGCTCGCAATGCGCACGGGGCATTGGCCTTTATTCCGCTTTGATCCGCGGCGCTTTGCCGAAGGCAAAAATCCCATGCAAATAGATTCTAAAAAGCCAGACTTACCGCTCAAGGAATTTGTCCAAACAGAAACACGTTTCTCGATGCTCTGGCGCAGCAATCCAAAGCGCGCTGAAGAACTACTGGCTACCGCCCAAGAAGAAGTCGAAGAACGTTATCATCACTACGAGCAACTCGCGGGGCTTTCCCATGAAGATGGCGCCAACCATCATCACCTTCACCCTCAGGAGGATAAAAAATAATGGATCTCAGTACTGAATATCTCGGACTCAAATTAGCAAACCCACTGGTGCCTTCGGCGTCTCCATTATCGCGTAATATCGATACAGCACGGCAACTTGAAGATGCCGGCGCTTCAGCCATCGTCATGTATTCCCTGTTTGAAGAGGAAGTCGAAAAATCCGAAGAAGTCCTTAACGCTTTCTTGCATCATCACGACCTGGGCCATGCCGAAGCCGGGAGTTACGCCCCAGAGTTGCCCGAATACGCATCATTGGCCGATGAATACCTGGGCCAAATCTTCGCCCTTAAACAAGCACTCGATATCCCCGTTATCGCAAGCCTAAATGGCGTGACATCCGGCGGCTGGATTGAATATGGCCAAATGCTAGAAGAATCCGGCGCCGATGCCTTGGAACTCAACCTCTACCAAGTAGCGGCCACCGCTGAAGAATCCGGCGCTCAAGTTGAGCAACGCTATGTGGATGTTCTCAATAAATTGAGCCAACAAGTCAGCCTACCCATTACTGTCAAGCTATCACCCTACTTCAGCTCACTGGGGAATTTCGCCCGACAACTCAAACTTGCGGGAGCGAGTGGACTCTCGTTATTCAACCGCTTTTATCAACCCGATATCGATTTAGAAAAACTCAATATAATTCCAACCTTGAACCTATCCACCTCCAACGAGCTACTCCTACGCACACATTGGATTGCATTGTTACACGGCAGAGTACAAATGTCGTTGGCAGCAACCGGCGGCATCCACAGCGCCGAAGACGTGCTTAAAGTATTAATGGCAGGAGCGGATATTGCTCATTTATGCTCGGCTTTATTGAAAAAAGGCCCGAATTATCTCGGCGAGATACTAAAGGATCTGCAAACCTGGCTAGAGACACACGAGTACGAATCCATCGAACAACTCAAAGGCAGTATGAGTCATCAACACGCACCCGACCCCTCAGCGTTTGAACGCGCTAACTACCTACAGGTGTTGCAGCATAATCGTAATAAATTATTGGGTGACTGGGATTAGTCATTGGGTTCAGAATTCTTAGGTAACTCGGAGGCCTAACCATTTAATTACAGCCGACCTTTCATGCGCCTCACCTTCATAAGGCAAGCGCTCTAGTCTATATTAACTGATTGTTTACAATACACTAATAATAACTGTACAGCTTTTTATACTAGCAAAAGCAGTTCAACAAGTGATGTTTACAAAATTTTCTGCCTACTACCCTTTTTAGTACAAGCAACCTTGACTTTACCAATACGGTAGCTATAATAAAGTTACCATATTGGTAACAATTTAATATTGGCTTGATTGGGGCCTCCATGAAAGTCCTTGGACGAGATAAATTAACGAAGTTTTCCGCAAAGCAGGCTTTATCCCGATCTGCCTTGGAAAGTTGGTTTCATGAGGTAAATAGTGATGAATGCCAATGGTTAACATCACATGATATTAAAAACCGATTTAGTACAGCCTCATTTCTCGATAATAATCGGGTCATATTTAATATCAAGGGTCACCGCTTTCGTTTGGTCGTTAAAGTGCGCTATCAAAATGGAATCGTAGCGATCGAGTGGGTGGGTACTCACGCAGAATACGACAAAAAGACTTTCTAGTTGTATTTATTATCAGGTATTAGAGGGGAAGCATCATGCAACTCAGAATTATTAAGTCCACTATTGATCACGAAGAGGCAATGCATGCATTAATGACTCTAATGGATGCAGATCCTGCAGTGGGCACCATTGAGGCTGATGAACTTGAGGTACTTTCTGTCCTCATTGAACAGTATGAAGAAAAGCATTTTTCAATTAGCCTTCCTGACCCTGTAGAGGCTATTCGTTTCCGCATGGATCAGCAAGGTTTAACTCAAAACGAACTTATTCCTTACCTAGGTTCTGCTCCACGGGTGTCAGAAGTCTTACATCATAAACGGTCGCTTAGCTTAGGTATGATTCGTGCGTTAAATAAGGGATTGGGTATTCCTGCTAGCGTCCTGATCCGGGATCCTAATGCAGCCCTGCCTAACACTGAAACAATTGCATGGAATAAATTCCCGCTGAAAGAAATGTATGACCGAAATTGCTTCCCTGATTTTAAAGGTGCCTTAAAAGATCTAAAAGAATATGCGGAGGAACTGGTAGGTAGTTTCAAAAAACAGATTCCGAACTTGGTAGAGACTACGTCTCCCGCTTATCTTCGTAGCACGGTTCATCAGCGCTGCGGTATGAACATGAACGAATATGCTTTAGATATCTGGCAAAACCTTGTATTGAAACAAACGGCTTTAGACCCGCTACCAACAACATTCATTGAAGGCTCTGTTAATGAAGTATTTATGCGTCGCATAGTACGTGAGTCATGGTCAGAGAGAGGTCCCTTATTAGCTAAAGAACTATTGAATCAACACGGCATTTACTTAATTATAGAACCGCATTTTAATAAAACCTACCTGGATGGTGCCGCATTGAAGAATGCATCAGGTAACCCCATCGTAGCATTAACACTCAGACATGATCGTCTTGATAATTTCTGGTTTACCTTGATGCATGAATTGGCTCATATTGCTTTACACTTCGATGGCGAGCATACCGTTTTCTTGGATGACCTAGAATCTGATGGTGAATCAGACATACTCGAAACTGAAGCGGATACATTGGCTACTCATGCGTTAATTGATAATGATATTTGGGAAAGTAAGCGACCCACCACTAAAGAAACGATTATTGGACTGTCCCGTGAGCTGGGCATTCATTCTGCAATAATTGCGGGTAGAATCCGCTATGAAGAAAATAATTACCACCGATACTCAAATTTAATTGGACGCGGTCTCGTACGAAAACTGTTTGACTAATAGCGTTTAAAAACCTGTAATTTCATGGTCAGAATAAGATACTATTAACTGTTGCGAAAATATTGGCAGTGAACTTTTATTTTATCCTTAATATTAGCTATACTTCGTTGCTGGGAACTGCCAATACTTATGCAACGATTAATACTACGTTATAGCTGAGTCCAAACATCTGATTACGGCACCTCGCATCGGCACATTAGTATTCCCCTTATCTGGCCGCACTTTCCAGCCGCTGGGTTGCTCCATTTGGGTCATTAGACGAATAGTATTGCGCTGGATCACCGCCCTGATCCAGCTTGAAATAAGCGATCAGATAAAAATAGTTAGAATAAGCCTAAAATCCTTGTCCAGCAGCTTTATCAAATAATTCTGCTGTTGCAATTTGATCATTCGTAGAATATGGCTGTCCTTGATCACTGCTCTGGTCGAGTTTGAAGTAAGCGACCAGATCAGAAAAATTTCGAGATTCATCTAGTAGCGCATCACTTACTTTAGAAGTTTGACTCACTAAGCTCGTATTTAGTTGTAGCGATTGATCAAATTGAATAACCGCTTGATTAACTTTTTCTATCCCAGAAGACTGTCCTGATCCAGCGGACGATATTTCATTCATGTAGGTACTTACTTGTGAAACTGTCGTAATAATTTCTTCTAAATGTTTTCCGGAGATATCGACTAATTTAGAACCTTCACCTATTTTTTGAGTAGTATCATTAATTAAGACATTAATCCTTTTTGCCGCTTCCGAACTTCTCTCTGCAAGAACTCTGACTTCCGCCGCAACGACCGCGAAACCTCTGCCTTGGTCACCCGCATGTGCTGCTTCCACTGCCGCATTCAGCGCTAACAGGTTAGTTTGAAATGCTATTTCTTCAATAACCGTAGTAATATCGGTGATTTTGGTGCTAGCCTCATTAATTTCACCCATCGCTCGTGTTGTATCAAGTATAGCGGCACCACCCTGTTCTGCCTGTTCTTTTGCTTGTTTCGCAAGCTGATTGGCATCATCAACATTACCACTGTTTTGTCTAACGATCCCAGTAAGTTTTTCCATACTAACCGCTGTTTGCTCAATACTGGTCGCTTGCTCAGCCGTACGTTCGCTTAGGCTTTTGTTACCATCAACAATACCCCAAACGCTTTGCTTCATATTCTCTGTAGAATTCCTTATTTTGAAAATTATATTTTTTAGCTGACCCACAGTTTCGTTAGCATTTGACTTGAGTTCATTAAATGAACCATGGTATTCACCCGTCACAGTTTCTGTTAGATCTCCTTTAGCAAGAGCACTAAGCACGCGCCCCACATCATCAATCACTTTCTCATTCACATCCGTAACTACTCACTCCCCTCCAAAAAACCCAACGAAGAACTACACCTTTATTCAGTAAAAACACAAAAAAACACTTGACAGGATTTTGGTGGTAAAAAATCATGTACCCGCTAACCGGGGAGAAATCCTTCGTCATAAAGACGGGCAAGACCCTAGAGGGCATTCCGGATCCGTGTTGTTGTTTTACTATTAAACCACACGTCTTAGTTCAACCTGAGCGCACTCAAAGCGTCGAAAAAACCAATGTTAAGATGTACTCACTTTAAATAGATCAGTGATCATCTTTTGGCGAGTCTGGATAAATCTTCCGTAAGAGACGAAGTCAGCCAGTTAAAGGCAGACTACGAACAACTCTGCGCCAATGAAAAAGTCAGTAGCGAAGTGGCTGCGCT
>JAUTBT010031403.1:0-18775 GCA_032361225.1 Lepetodrilus schrolli | reverse complement strand
ACTCATTTCTTCTCAACTAATCTTGTTAACCTTGATAAACAAAAGTCTACTCAC
Organism: Lepetodrilus schrolli; assembly: GCA_032361225.1. Lineage (NCBI taxonomy): Eukaryota > Metazoa > Mollusca > Gastropoda > Lepetellida > Lepetodrilidae > Lepetodrilus > Lepetodrilus schrolli. Next base: position 18,721 of record JAUTBT010031403.1, on the reverse strand, counting down.
GATGTCTGAGGCCACGTGTTGCCATAGTCATAGCTATTTACTTGGCTTTATGCAACTAATTGCGTTCGTAATCGCTGGTGAGCAATTTATAGTAGTACTTTTGTTCATTATGCGAGTCTTTTACAGAATGTCCAGGGCTCGACAGTAAAGATTGTCCCCCTTCCCGGGATAGGTATTATCCACAGGTGGACATGTGAAATAGCCCAGATAAAGAAGCCCTTAACCTACAGGGCAACTAGTTTCATGTCCGACAGGACACAGTGAAAGGTGCCTCAAAAAGTTAATGTAGAGCCCTGATGTCAATGTAATACAGGATTGACAGGTAGAACCTTCGCAAACAAGTTCTATAAACATTGGTAACACTCCAACCGAAATTTCCACTATTTTCAAACGAATGTTTATAATGAATTAATGCCATAGTAGAAAATGCAGCATCACTGTAAATCATAATAACATAAAATAGCTGTGTACTTATCCATATGCACATAGTTACCTGTATGCAGATACACAGACAAATCCCCAACAATATACTAACCAATTTTATTTTTTAAACAAAACATTAACATATATAGCAAACTTGCAGTACTGACGAACCCACATTAACAATAATATACCCATAGATACACACATATTATGGAACAAAGTTGTCTGCTTTCATAAACGAACGATTGCACTTGCAATCAGTGAAAACACAGTTTGGGCAAACCAGCAAATCACTGTGACTGCGAGCCAATCAGAAATGCTGAATACTGGGGAGTTGTTTCCGGAACGCGGAATGAGGTATGTAGTGAAATTTTGGCCAAGATTTACATCCAGAGTCAAGTCCTGTAACTTTGTTCATCATCCTTACTTCCGTAACCAGCTATTAACGGATTAAGATAAATGTCTACCATTCCCCCGACTTTGTTTTGGCCGTGAATAACGAAACCACTTGATTTTATCATTGCATGATGCTAACATGACCTTAGTCTATTTAAATTGCATATCTGCGTGAAAAATCATCAAATGATGGAAATGTGATGTTTTCAGCAACTACAGTACATAAAGCACATGTTGCCAGAACATTGATGTATCTTGACACAAGAATACTTGCACATGGAAAATTGGGTATTCACCTAAAATATATGGTCAGATGCTATTAAAATGATTAATTATTGTAATGATAGGTGACACATGTTTCTAATAACTGATGTCCAAGGATGTGTGACCTAAGTTGAAGGAACAGTGACTGAACTCCCATGACCTAACAACTAGGATTCATGTTTGTTTCAGAGTTTTGTATAACGTTGTGCCAAATTCAATGACAGATTATGTTACAAAAATGGTGTCGCTTCAACAGTGCGGAGAAGTAGGTCAGGTCTATTTTTTTAATTTCCAAGAATTTCTCCAAGTTTTGCTGATAACCCAAACATGAATACTAGGCCTTGGGTTGACCAAACTCCAGACAAATCTCAATACCGTATGCCAGATTTCTTTAAAATAAGCGTAGATCGATTCACTTTGCAGGGGGGGAAAACCTAAAATGTGTAGTTCCTACCTGATAATTATGAATTTATCCCATCCCCATGAAAAACACCAATCCGATTGAAAACCCAACACTACATGAAAAGTATGGCAAAAGTTTAACTTCATACATTTTACATACGGTAATCACAGTCACCTTATAGTCAATATAATTCTAATAGGTTCGCAGTCACAGTGATTTCCCGGTTTGGCAGAACTGGGTTTTCTCTGATCATTTATGAAAGTAGACAACTTTGTTTTGTAAGTACAGAGAATTCTGTTTATGTGTTATTCAGGATTTACAACGATGCTGCATTTTCAACTATAGCAATAACTCATTCCAAACGTTTCGTTTGAAAATAGCGGAAATTTTGGTTGGAGTTTTACCTATGTAGAATTTGTTTGCGAAAGGATCTGGTAACCGGACCATATAATAGCTCAGTTTAAGCAAAGGTCATATTATGCAGATTAATGACAGTCACAATGTATGTTATTACTGAAACCTTGATTAAAAACAAAATTCATATTTCGAGGTCGCGCTCTCAGTCGTTCAGTAGGGCAAGGAGCGAATTCGGCTGTACTCCGCGTGAGGTCGTGCGCTGCTGAACAGGTCTATGGATAACCCCAGTTCCAACCGAATGTGTCCCTTACCCTGCTGATTAATCAGGGGAGATAAATCATGTAGTAATACTCCGATAGCTATGGAGCTCTTCTTATTTTTTCACTTTCATTGGTAAATACATGTAACATGCATACACGCTTATGGATAATAGATAGTCAAGACAAAGCAATGCATGAGTTAAAACCACCAAAATGGACGCATAATAGTCAACGTGGTCAAGATTTCTTACCACTGGCTGACCTGGAACCGTCAAGCCGCATTACCTAATCTGAAACTACTTTCCACACTACTCAACATTACATTAAATATTGACGTGCATTATTTCACGAATTACCATAGCCATTAAAATAATATTAAACGTTATTTGCACGTTATATTATCGGTGTTAACTGAAATATGAACAATTAAAAAAGTATTGGTTAAACTCATCGTTCGTATGAGCTTGTTGAAACATCTATAGGTCGTCATCTGGGAAATAGTATCTTTTGATAAGTATTAATAATGGCTAAAACGGAGGAGAATATTGCAGTTGCATTAACAAGCTAGATGTTTCTGGCTTGCAAACACTATTGGTAGGTATTTACACGTAATACATATATGTCTAATGCATTGGAAGTTTAGAAGTATAGTACTTATCATTCCCAACATTTGTCGTCTTCTCCAAATATTTAGATTTGCATAGAGTTGCTTCCCCGCGAAGGTCTACCATTGGTCCGTTTTCATTCAGACCTTAAGTGGGCATACCACTTTTTTTTTCCCCACTATCATTTATAATATAAATCAGCTAAACTATTCAATCAACATGCAATAGCTTTACACACACTTGTATCGAAATGCCCAATTATTCATATAAACAGTCAGATTTTGGCAAAATGTTGTGGAACTTCCACTGGAAGACAAGTACATGTGTAGTGAAAATCAACAACTCACATGGCTGGAATGCACTAGCAATATTGACTTAACAACTTCACTATCATATAGGTGTAGTGATATAAATTTAGATTGCAATTAAACTGCATGGTAACCTACTTGATTTGGAACCCAATACCCATGATACCATACATATTACATAACAAGGGCACAAACAATGGAACGTATGCAAAACCTACTTTTTCTACTACTTGGCCATCATTTACAATGAGAAACTGTGCTGTGCCAAGTATGAGTTACTTTGAGTAATCAAAATGTAATATACTACAGTGTTAGAAATTATGAAATTAAAAGGGGGGGTCATTCTCCAATGTTAATGTAATTTCCAGGGGGTCCCACAGATACCTTTAACATTGCAGAGTTTCAAATAACCCCAGTACCCATTTGAACTTGAACACTGTACTAAATAGTTTATTCTTATTAAGCCCTGCCCGTAACATGTGAAATACTATATCAGAAGCTTGTTTGCGATAAATCATTTTAATTATCTCTTATCGTTCAGTTGTGCATTTTCTAACAGTTGTGCTACAACATTATAATACCAGCTGATTACGAGATGTGATGTCATTTTGATTGTCTAAACCCAACAATGTTATTGATGATTGAGTGATGATTTCTTGCCTGTAAATATGAAGAGGAATTGCACACCAGTGTAATCAGCTGGCAATGGTGTATTATGCTGGAAAGTATCCCAGCATCAGGGGTTTTCACAGAAGTAAGCAAATAGCGCTGCTCTCCTCGTTATAAGACACCAACAATTTATTTTCTAATTGTTGAAGCTGAACATTAATACATACTAGAAACAGGATGGAACTCGAAATCAGCTGACTGTGGGCTATATATGTCTACCAACATATCAGTAACATTCTGGACAACAAAAGTTTCCACTATGCTATTAAAGTGTTATAGTAGAACATGCATCACTGTATATTACAAATAACACATATTAAGAAAATACCCTGCACAGTATTTACACTGGGGAAAATATTGTCTGCTTTTATATACAATTAATAGCACTAATGAATCAGTGACCACCCAGTTCAGGCAATCCAGGAAATCACCAATCACAAACCAATCAATTTGGGTCAGAAATTTCATCGAGGATTTTTTTTTCATGGGATAAATGTGTAATCAGCTGGTAATTATTATTCAATTTAACAAGTAGGAACAATTTTACGTTACATTTTATATATTTTGTGACATGAATGCAAACTACTAATCTGTTCGAAAACCAGGTACCAAAGGATATATAGACATTTAATTACATAAAGTATGTTTTTCCATTCACTACGTACAACATTATAGAACAAAACCAAAAACCAAATCCAAAAACTAATAAATATATCTACAAAACATTACATTTACACTCCCACAAGAGATATCCTGTGTGTTGCAAAAGCGAATAAACTAATCTCCTTGAATTTGTCTGTGTTGTTTTTGGTATTCTTGTAATAGTTTAATTCAGGTCTGCCTGGCTAATGCCACCCATTTGTTGTTTTTGGTATTCTTCTAATAGTTTAATTCAGGTCTGCCTGGCTAATGCCACCCATTTGTTGTTTTTGGTATTTTTCTAATAGTTTAATTCAGGTCTGCCTGGCTAATGCCACCCGAATGTTGTTTTTAGTGTTCTTTTAATGGTTTAATTCAGGTGTGCCTGGCTAATGCCACCCGTATGTTGTTTTTGGTGTTCTTGTAATCGTTTAATTCAGGTCTGCCTGGCTAATGCCACCCATATGTTGTTTTTGGTATTCTTCTAATGGTTTAATTCAGGTCTGCCTGGCTAATGCCACCCGTATGTTGTTTTTAGTGTTCTTTTAATGGTTTCATTCAGGTGTGCCTGGCTAATGCCACCCGTATGTTGTTTTTGGTGTTCTTGTAATGGTTTAATTCAGGTCTGCCTGGCTAATGCTACCCGTATGTTGTTTTTGGTGTTCTTGTAATAGTTTAATTCAGGTCTGCCTGGCTAATGCTATCTCTATGTTGTTTTTGGTGTTCTTGTAATGGTTTAATTCAGGTCTGCCTGGCTATTGTCACCCATATCTTGTTTTTGGTGTTCTTGTAATAGTTTAATTCAGGTCTGCCTGGCTAATGCCACCCGTATGTTGTTTTTGGTGTTCTTGTAATGGTTTAATTCAGGTCTGCCTGGTTAATGCCACCCATATTTTTTTCTCCTATGTCTCATCTCCTGTCAGTCATAAAACACTACATCAACACATCAATATAGTATTCTATTATAATCATCTGAGGAGTAAATAAGCTAAATTTCCCATTCAACAAAAATACATGAGTATTCATTTCTCTTGCTAGAGAAAAGATTTATTTACTATATATTAATAATAATATATGCACATCCCTTTTAAACTGACAATGGAGATTGAGATTTTTTAGAAATACAAATAAATACATATCCGGGTGGCTTAATCTGAAGTTATTTTATTCCTAGGTTGACGACGAGAATTATCTGAAGAGAGATGGAGAAGCAATATTCTGTGCAGTTCTTTACGTCGTTTGTGGAAAGCATTCAAGAACTGTGCCGAACATATCTAACATACAGTGAGTTTGTGGAGGTCAGTGGCTATGTTTGTTTGGAGATCGACAACGTGAAGAAAGAGAGATATGTCCTCAGTGAGCTCCTACAGAGTAGTGGCAATGTGGTCAGTGAGAGCTACTGCACTAAGGCTTTCAAAATGTCACGATCTGGAAATAGAGGTGGTGGTCCTGCACGTGATGCCCAAAACTCCAGACAGCAGCCTGCAACCAACAGAAACATTGATAACATGAACATGCAGAGGGGCAGGGAGAAAGTGGCTCTTCAGAAATCCAATGTCAATAGGCGTCGCTCGTGGAATGAATCTCCGAGCGATCATCAGAATGTTCCTTCCAAGGTGCGACGAGCTAGCGAGGTCATTGAAATAATAGACGAGACTGACCGTCGACCAGTGCAGAGAATCGATAGAGAAAGGATGAAGCCTCCTTCCCAGGTGTATTCAGGTCCAACACCTGCAGCACCACCTCCAGGCCAGAGACAAAGGTTCCCAACTCCTAGTGCCATGCCTACATTACAACATGTACCCAGGACTCCTGCAGCCAGTATGCCACCTGCTGGTCAGAGAAGACCACAGGAGGTTTATAATAACATGAACACGCAGAGAACTGGAGCATTACGGCATCCAGGATCTGGAAATGCTTCCCAGAGGGTGTTTAATCCTGCAAAGAGAAACAATCAGGATCCTAATTTGTTGAGCTCAGCCCCTGGGAAGAGCGCTTATCATTCAAATCCAAATCCTAACAGCAATGTCCATCAGTTTAATGTTCAACATGTTCAAAATCCTGCTTGCCATGCTACCAGTACTGTCCATCAGTTTTCTGTTCAACATATTCAAAATCCTGCTTCCCATGCTACCAGTACTGTCCATCAGTTTCCTGTTCAACATGTTCAAAGTCCTGCTTCCCATCCTACCAGTACTGTCCAGCAGTTTCCTGTTCAAAATGTTCAAAGTCCAGTTTCCCGTGCTACCAGTACTGTTCAGCAGTTTCCTGTTCAACATGTCCAAAGTCCTCATCCGTCATTGTCTTCAAATCTTGGTCCAAACCTTGGTTCTAATCAAAGTCCAAGTACCAACGTCCAGCCTGGCATTCACCAGTTCAACGTCCAGAAGCCTCAGCCTCCAAATCCAAGTGTTCAGGCTGTGAATTTCCAACCTGTCAATATTAAGTTAGAATTTGCTTCTGGTGATCAAACTCAGGTTGACTATTCTAAGCAAGAAGCTGCAAACAGTGTTTCTAAATCAGTCAAAACTCATCAACTACCCGTCTCTCAGCCATGTCAGTCAAAATGTAGCCAGGGGCAGACTGCTCACTGTTCTGAGGACACAGGAAAGGTCATCAAACAGGAACCAGCCCCTCTAAGTTTATCCCTTCCACCTGGGTTTGATGAAGATGAAATCATTGACCTCGATTTGTTTGATGATGAACTTGTGGACACATCGGCGGATACTCCAGATGATCAAACAGCACTGGCTAAGGAATATGCTGTAACCGGATCTCAAACTCCTAACAATGAAAGCACTTTTACTCCAGCTACCCAGAAGGTTGTTGCATACTCAGTGAAGCAATTCAAGAAGTTCCACTTAATGAAGTCTGGATTGGACGTTAATCCATTTACAATTGCACCACAGCAGTTTGATCAGTTACTGCTAGACTTCTACAGGGGAGTGAGAAAAGTCAGCGGAGAAGAATTGACTGGACGCACGTTGAAGAATGTTCAGATCCACCTGAACATGTTCTACCGGGATCAGCAATATCCTCATTCTCTTGTCAAGGATGAGTTGTTCCAAGCCTCGAGAGACTACGTGAAGAACAAGCTAGACACCTATGTCTCCACCCAGAAGCATGTTCCTGTCAGTAACGATGACATCGAGGTCCTATTCCAAAGTGGAGCACTAGGCTGTCAGAATCCAGACACCCTTATCAACACCATGTGGTTCCTGAACTCAAAGTTCTTTGGCGCCAAACGTCCAGCTGATCATTTCAATATGAAATGGGGTTCTATCAGTTTGAAGAAGGACGACATGGATCAAGAATATTTGGAATATATTGTGAATAATATGTTGTCTCTGAAAATGTTTGCCAAACCAGACAATCCATCCAGATGCTTCGTGAACTTCTACAAACAGTTCCAGTGTTTGAGACCGAAAGACAGCTTGCATCCGGACTCTCCATTCTACTTGAAGTTCCAGAAGAACATCCCGGCTCTCGGCGTGTGGTACGTCAACGAGGCCGTCTGTCTGTCCCAGTTTCAGTACATGTGGAGGAAGCTGGTCATGACCGCTGGCTTACCTTCCAACAAAAGGATAATGTAAATCAATAGGCCATGTTGGATTGTTTTGTTCCTGTTTATATTTAATTTTAAATATTGAGGTTTAGGGCTGTATTAAAGATATTTACATTGTGGACATGCTTTAAACATCACCTTTTTTTTTTTAAATACAAAAACAAGAAAACATCATTGAGAATATGCTTGGTATAAATGATAGCCCAGTAAAAATGACTGGTGGGATGATGTAGTAGTAGTGGTAGTAGTACAAACATCTCGGGGATGACAGACAGTGGTGGAACTTGGTTGTCGTTATCATGTTTATTGGTTGACGTTTTAGTATTGATAATATTGTGTAATTTGTGTACAATGTACATGCTGCACTTGAAGTAATTGAGTTGACTACAGATTTTATTTTTATACACAGTCCCAATGTCAATGGTTTCGCAACCAGGACTGTTCTAAACTCATTAGTGACTCAGTAGCTAGTCCAGTCGCGTTGTATAATGTGTTGTGAAATATTGGTCATCGGTGACTGATTTTTCTTCAGCCCGACACTGTTCGAGATCACTGAACATGTTCGGTCACAGACAACGATCGTCGTATAGTGTGACCGTCCAGTCGTGTAGTGTAACTGGACGACTACCCACTGGCATCCAATTATATCACATTATCTTGCATGATATGAAAGTTAAAATGGCGGAAACATTTTGGGTGGAGGAACGTGAGGACGAACTCAGATTGACATGTGGAGGGTATGTGAATATATTCCTAAAGCACTGATCATTGCAAATACATATGCAATATAATACTATTGATGTTTGGGCAGGTGTGGGAATGAAAGGTGAAATAACAACTGCATGCTTCAAATTTCAGTCAGATTTGAGCCGTTTTAAGCAATTTATGGTATTTTTAATATTTGTCTTTCGGTAAAAATATAGTTATAGGTGATTGGCCCCCTTTATTTGTGTTATTTTAGGTTCATTGGTGTTCACGGTTAATATTTTTATAATAATACGTACAAAGGGGAGTAATTCAATTCCGGTTCACTTGATTACCACAATTAAATATATGAATTTGTGTGCATTTGAATTCAGTCGTGTCATGTAGTGTGACGTAATTGGATGGCAGGACTGTTTGGTCAGATTTAGGGGTCACGACTCGACCGTCCAGTCCAGTTGGGTAAAGTTGTGTGATGTGGGGTAGGCTTTAGTATAAATAAATATTGAAAATTATGGAGAATAATGATTTGCATTTTAGCAAATCACATGCATATAGTCAGAAGTAAAAATTAACATAAGCCTACGATTACTCTCAATGTTAAAGGTATCCCAAAGTGCTAGTAGAAATTTAATGTTTGAATCCGGCTAGTATTATATGTAGATTTCTGTGTAATGGAGAAGACTGCATATGGTTGCATTGTGATGATCATGCCCATTGAAACCATACCACAGAGGTTGACATGTTTTCATGTAGGTTCATGTGACCACAGAAGACATGTGACCTCTGAAATGCATTCTGATCACTCTGTATAATGATAGAACTTGCCAATAGTGAATTTTCTATGGGATCTTTTGTGTTGCGTTTGCATTGAACCAATTTTACATTTGGCCATATTGAGTCCACTCAATATGCTCGTCTCGTTAAGTCATAATCATAATATCATTCATCTCATTGTGTATCATCTGTTGCTGTTATCATAAACATTGATATATCTCATCTCGTATAGTGTCATAATCATTTATATCACTCACCTTATGTAATGTTACCATAATCATTGTTATTGATATCACTCATCTCGTGAACCATTCATACCATCATAACCACGCACACACATACACACATCTGTTTTATTAATTTCTGAATTGTTTGTTGTATCTGAAACTGAAAAAAAGCTAAACATTATTACCCTAATAATTCGAACCCTCTAGTAGCTTGAACATCTAAATTAATCGCAAAAAAAAGAAAAGAATTTCCGACCCTAAAAACATAAAATACAATTTATCAAATACAATCTTTTTTTTTTTTTAAACAGTTTAATAAGTAATTTATTTATTTTTAAAAATCATTCATTTATTTACCATTCAATTACAACCATACTTTGTACTTTAGTTTGGTTGTCCCTAAATATATGAACACAGATCATTTATAATGTTTGTATTTTTCTAATAAATCGAACAGCTACAAATTTAATTATTTTTTCCTGTTCCATTTATTAGGGTAATTACTGTAGATGATCATTATCCATGAATATGATGTTTACTGTTGAATTCAATAAAGGTATGCTTTTAGCTTGATTGTTATTTGTTATGTTTGATATTTATTCTCTAATAATTTTTGCATCAATCTATATATGCTGACAATGAAATCAGGGAATATGCCATATTCCATGGAGGGAGAAATAGTAATCTTGCACATGGTGCTTTGAGTGTGACAAATTCAATGTGCTTTACCAAATATAACCACAACTAGATCTAATTACAAACATTAAAGAACTGACTAAAGCTCTTATCTTAAAATTCTTTGAGAAATGTGCTGTAACACCATTGACGTTCTTTTGGAATAATATATAACTAAACGCCATTAAATTACATAAATACTACTATATTTGCTAAATCTGATCATTGAGGGTCTGAATTGAAAAAGATTTGTCATGTCTAGGTTGGATTAATGTGGCATTGGTTGATATATGCATACAAATATTTAGAACTAATACCAATAGACAGCATATAGCAAGGTTGAAACCATGATGTATTACAATTGTTGACAGGGCGATTCCGTTTCTATTGCTTGTCAGAATAGACATCTCAGTCATTAGTCCTAATAGTTAATATAATATATTGTCAATGACTTGTGACAAGTAGAATTAGAACTATAAATCACAAAATGGTTTTTATTTCCAATGTATATTTTGGTATCCTTGGTTGAGAAATGATATACATGTACTAGTCTATCAGTGTTGTCAGTAATGTTTATGAAGAAAGCCATAAACTCCAGTGTATTTTGAAAAATCAACATTGAGAAGTAAACTTACTGCTTGTTCTTTTCTTCTCAGGAGGACCCCCAAACCCCTAAAACCATGGAGACCCAATATTCAGGTCATTTCCTCTCGTCATTGGTGGAGCTTATCCAGAACATTAGTCACAATCATTTGAACTTTTTGAACTTGAATGATTCCATAGAGATTAACGGCTACATCAGTGTGGAGATAGACAACGTGAAGAAAGAGAGATATGTCCTCAGTGAAACCATATGGAGCAGTGGCAGCGTGGTCAGTGAGAGCTTCTGTGTGAAGTCTGGGAAAAGATTTGCTGAAAATCCAGAGCAAACCAAGACTTCATTAATCGTCCGAAGAGGTTTGGTGAAACGCTGTTCTAATACTGAAGAAGCTTCTACAATGACGACATCCAAGAAAATGAAGTATTGTGATGTCATTGAGATTGATGATGACTATCGGCCTCAACAACCAGTTCCTGAAACCAGTTCCCAGTCAGGACATCAAATCCAGACAGAAAGACCAGTACCACACCATTCACAGTCACATCAGAGAGAAAAAACAGTTGATGAATACAGTTCCCAGTCAGGTCAGCAAATCCAGACAGAAAGTTCAATACCCCAATACAGTTCCCAGTCACATCGGCATGTTCGAAGAGAAAAACCAGTTCATCAGTACAGTTCTCAGTCAAATCAACAAATCCAGAGAGAATCTCCAGTGCCACCATACAGTTCCCAATCACATCACAAGGAACATTGTCAGGAAATGGAAATATCTACTAAAACCAAAAGTAAAAGGAGAAGCAATACATATAAAAGTGAGGTCAGGAGAGCTGTGTTACAAGTAGCATCTGGTCCGGCACATGAGCATGACAATGCCCAAATGAATGTGTCTTCTCTGGAGCCCAAGTTCAGCTATGGAAGTATCACAAATGAAAAACAAGATGATGTACTTCAATACTCGGATGATGCTTTGACTGGCAATGGATCAAATATGTCCAGAGAATTGCAAAATATGTATGATACAGCTGTTAGTGCAGTACACTCAGAAACTCCTTGTAGCTTCTCTTCTCAGACTGATGAAGAAGCCCCAAGCAATAATTACGTCTGTGGTTCTCAGGACAATTCTAGTCCTCTGGAGTTTAAGCCTTGTGTGAAAATTGAACAAGCTGAAGAAGACTTTAATAGCGAAGTCATTGACGTAGACTTGTTTGAAGGTCTGGATGATGACTATTCCTCTATGCATGAGAGTTATTCCATGGCAGGAGACAGACCTGCACCATTAGACACTGGATTTGGACAGAAGCAGAGTGTTATTAGCCCTGGAACAAATTACGTGATCAGATCCGCTGTTAAACAGTTCAAAAGGTTCTTTTTGGAAACCTATAGTCAGGATATTGACATGTTCTCATTGTCCTCTCAGGAACTGGCTGCATCGCTCCTAGATTTCTACCAAAATGTGAGAAAGAAGAATGGTGAAAAACCATCTGCTCGGTCTTTGCATAACATGCATAACCACTTCAACATGTACTTGAAGGATGGGGGAAGTCCTATCTTTATCACCAGAGATGAGGATTTCAGATCATGTAGAAACTACATCAAGTCAAACATGGATGAAATGGGCAAGCAGCAGAAGATCCAGAAGTTTGTTCCAGTTGATGACTCTGATGTTGAACAACTCTTCCAAACATTCCAGTTAGGAGGTCACTCACAAGAAGCTATCCTGAATACCATGTGGTTCATTAACTCAAAATACATGGGTATAAAACGCCCTATGGACCATCTGAATCTGAAATGGGGCGATATAACCTTGCAAACGAATAAACAGGGTCTGGAGTTCCTGGAGCATGTAATGAGTGATGTCTTCTCTTTTAAAATACATGCAAAGCCCACTAATCCCACCAGGTGCTTTGTGAATATCTATAAGCAGTATCTGAAAGCAAGACCTCCAAGTACTCTTGAAGCAGGGTACCCATTCTATCTGAATTATTCAAAATTCTCCCCAGCCTGTGAATATTTTCAGAGTGATGCTATGACCTGGGGCCGCCATACCACCATCTGGAAGAGGATGATTACTGGAGGGCAACTAGACATAAACAAGAGAGTCACGTGCTAGTACTTTTGGTTTGGTTTGGACATCTTGACTGAAGAAGTACCGACTAGTACTGGTTTGTTCATGACGTTATCAGGGTCATGACCCCAGATATATATAACAATGGTTCAGTTGTGCCTACAGTGTATCCGAGAAGACGACCTGTACATTGACAAAGATTATTGACTGTTCCTAACTAATGGTACTCTGGCAGAACATGTTACATCTCTGAGCAACAGTAATAGTGTATCATTACATAGACTGATAAACCAGATAATCATGTAGAGATGTTAAACGCATACTATTATTTACTATTACAGATTTTTATTGCCGCAATTGACCAAATACGAGTTGGAGATGCAAAGTATATTCAATTAGCGTACGTATCATCGCATTTGTGTCGCAAAAATGCCTTCCATGTATCTACGGCACAGGGAAATCCCTTGCAGATTGCTACACCAAATAATGCAAATGGCGTATATATCTTCACTGAGGAGCTTCTCGCAGCGACATTGAACAACAATTCAGTCGCGCGCACTGCTGAGGAGCTAGATGATGTTATAAAGTGAAAACCAGTGGGATATGCTGAAAATGTATCTAGTTGCACATCAAATGTACATACTTTCAGATAAAATTACTTTGACCATGAAATATATAAACAAACCCAAACTTAAGTCTAAAGAAGACTCCCTGTTCATTATCATAATTGTAGACCATTCTTTTGTTCAAACATGTGGCCCAAGATTGAATATGTACAATTTCATAAACAACTGATATAATAATACATTGTAGAAATAGTTAGTATTAATATATGAGAAGTACATTATGGTATATGTGTTTGGTAGTGTAGTTCTAGATTAGTTCATATTGAACTGAATTGTCCTGTGATGCTTCACAGGTTTATACGTTCATGAGTGTATTCTGTTACAGTGTTAATGTATGCTATGTCATTTTACATATGGCTGCTCTGATTCTGTCTGGATGATGGTCAGTAACCGTTCAAGGTATTGGAAACTTGTCAAGTGTTCTCGAGCATTTTAATAATAATAGTCCATTCCCCCAGTGATTGCTCATAGCACTACAAAACAACGTTATTTATCGGTTTTTCCACGTCACAAGATGAGAGTTACATGCTATTTGACTAGACACATGAAATATCATATTTATTATATACTTTTTATTATATAATTGTCAACAAAACTTTGAATAGAAGACTATAAATTCTCCCAACTGGACAATGTATGTTGACGTCATAAGCTGGTAACATGACGTGTCACAATAGATTATCACACTTTTAAAAATAAAATGGCGACCCTAACGAGAAGTCAAAACAATATATTCAATTAATCAAGAAGCACAAACAACTCGTACAACTCTGAAACATCGTAAATGTTTTACGTGGTATATCAAATTGATGAAATAATTGTACGATGAACTGTCGAAAATAGCAGTCTGCATCATGGTTCACAGCGGGTTCAGTAGTACCGGAAGGTGGTCTCGTCACTGCAGTGATGATAAGACTTCTCGTTACTTTTCTAAGATTGAGAAATCTCAGTCGTTCACTGCTAAGTATATAAGAAAATAGATAGGTTTTGAGGCCTGATTTGAAAGCTGATAGTGATGGAGATAGTTTTCAGCTGTAGAGGTAACCAATTCCACAGAAAGGCAACAGTAAATTTAAAAGATCTTTGTCCAAAAGACTTCAACTTTGGTATAGGAGTAACAAGTTGTAGCTTGTCGTTTGAGCGCAGGTTCCTGGCTGAAGAATACGTGTATGTCAGCTCAGACAAGTAGGCTGGAGCTGTTCCATTTTAGCAGCGATAGGTGATGGTTAAGATTTTAAACTCTATTCTAGCCTCATTGGCAGTCAATGTAGAGACTTCAATATTGCTGTGATGTGGACCCTCCTGCCCTTTCTGCTGATGAGACATGTGGCTGCATTTTGTATGCGCTGTAATTTAACACACAGATCTTTTCTGACGTTGCCAAAAAGACTGTTACAATAATCAAGTCTCGAACGTATCAAATATCTAACGAGGGGATTCGTGGCATCTGGTGTCGACAATTGTTGTGTTTCCAATGTTTCGAAGATGGAAGTAACACATTTTAGAAACATTTATGATGTGTTTTTCCATGGTCAATTCTTGATCAATGTAGACTCCAAGATCCCTCACATGTATTATACTCCACATTGGTGTAATTTAATGTAAGCATATTAATAGGATTTGTTTAATGCTAATTAATTTTATTGATACGACTGTTCCAAATTAATCAAAATATTCAGACCTAGAAATTCTTGGTGGTATCAAGAGGTGTGTTTTAATATATCTGACAGCAAATATCTGAACGTCAACTTGAGCTTGTGGTTTATGATACAGCATTGTTTGTAGAATGGCGACGACCAGATTATATTCTTTCCCAAAGATAATATATATATATGAAAAGTGATAGCGTCACTGCAGTGAAGAGTCCACCTTCCAGTACTACTGAACCTGCCATGAGCCACGATGCTGACTGGCACTTTCGTCAGTTCATGTTTAAAATTTGCGTTGTACCAGAGAAATGTACCAGTTGTTTGTGTTTGCTGATTAATTGAATATATTCTGTTTTGACTTCTATTTGTCATTAAAACTACTGAAGGCTAGCTCGTCGTTGGGGTAGCCAATTTATTTCAAAACGTTATATGATCTATTGTGACGCGTCATATTGACAGCTTATGACGTCGGCATACATTGTCCGGTTGGGAGATTCGATAGTTTTATTTTCAAAGTTTTGTTGATAATTATATAATAAAAGTATGTAATAAATAGGATATTTCATGTGTCTAGTGAAAGAGCATGTATCTCTCATCTAGTGACGTGGGAACACCGATATTTTTAATAGCTCCTTTCCTACGTCACTCGATGAGAGATGCATGCTATTTCACTAGACACATGAAATATCCTCTATACATTCTTAGACCTATGACATGTATTTGGATTTGATAGTCAACACTAATCACTTGATATTATACTTTCTAGAAATGTGCAGCATGTGACAGGTAGGACTATAATATGCCTATGCTACACATTATTGTCATCAATGAATTAAATTAATTCCTGTTTCAAGTGTGTATTATTTATTAAAAATATATCCTCAGTCTTGGCAAAATATGCACAGCTACTTTTAACATCTCAAAGACTCCTCAACAAAGTGTATAACTGAATTACTATCAACACATCTGCGAGATCAGATATATCAGTTTTCCATGTTAGACATTTTTGTGCACAGTAGAAATTATGTATTGTATATGCACAAATTGTTCACATACGCAAACACATACACAGACCATTCTTGTCAATACCTTGTCCTTACCATTTCAACAATTGCAAAGGATTTTACTAGAGCAATATTTTTGTAACCCTAATATCCCTGAATATTTATCGTATAAAATACCGGTACAACAGACCTATATGGATACCACTATATGGATACCAATTTATGACTGATCATGGTAATCACGTGTTTGTTAAAATGTACCAATCAAAGTACAAACAAGTTTAGGCCAGAAGCTAGTAAAGAAAGGTCATTGGGACAAACACTCCAAGTGGTATTATTAAATCTTGATGTTGCAGGGTAGCAGTATTCTGAAAAGCGGTGATGGAATGGATTGTTCTTCTTTACAGTTATCAGTTATCATTAGTAGAGCATGTACGTTTTTACATGGCTTGCACACATTGGGGCTGTAAGTGAGTCACGTATATTTTTAGAATTTCCAAGAATTACCCAAATCTTCCAAGTTCCGGTGAGGTACAAACGTGAGTACTATGCTTTGGGTTGACTAAACTCTTAATACTCCGTTAATATGGATCGTTTGCTTTCGATTCAGAGATGAATCATGTTGTTCAGCATGGTCCACACGTTATGGATCACAATACAACATAAGATAGTGTAGTTATTTTTTAACCTTGCAATGTAAAAATTGTCATCGTAGCAAAGCCAGAATGCACGCGTACATGAGAATGCAACATGTAGTGCGCACTACCGACAGGGATTTTGACCTATATCCGTTTTCCAGGAATCAACCTCATTATAACGCTAAGACTAGTAATTAGTAATCAGCGACTTCACAACCCCTGCGACATACTGCCGAGGATCTTACTTTCTTAGCCAAATATTGTTAACTGATCTAAAGGGGTTATGGCTGAAACGTCCAAGCGCCTAAACTTCGAAAATTGGCTAAAACATCTTAATATGAAATGTGATTGAATAATATAATTATTATTTCATGGAATGCATGTATTTTAAGAAAGAGAACGATTATGTATCTGGTAAGTATAATATTTCATCTGTATATATGCCCCATAAATGGCAAAAACGTCCAAGAAAGTAGCGAAATCGTCTAAATATAGCGAAAACATCCAGACTCAAACTAATTATAATTAAACTGTAAAATGTTCACATTGGTGGCTGCCTGACTTCTGCTGTTACACTGTACACGAATATCGCTCAAGACTGAGTAGAGACAAATGCAGGTTTGTAATAAAGTCTGTAATAATATAGCAGCCCATGATCTGGTGAGATTAAACCAATTCATTGAACACACCTGCGCATCCTACTTAAAGAGATACTCAAGTTAATAGCATTTTCTGAAATTACAACTAAATAAAATATACGTCCAAGTGTAAAATTAATAGACCGAGCGATACCAACGGTATGAATTTCGATATATATTTCGTAGTATGTTGTAAGAGAATACTCAGAACACACAGCACCTGTAACTTGATCTGGTAGGTGTAATACGCTTTTTTCTTTTGCTTAAAAAAATACTGCAGGTAGAACGTAGTTTAAAACAATCGTTAGCCTTTGTCTTACCTGATATGCTATTTCATATATATTACATACACGTGTATGTTTCATAAGTCCTACACACACTCTGATACTGTTGCACTATGTACATTATGAGCAGTCACCAGTGTTGTGTACCAATCACTAATGTTTTTACACGAATTGAGTGTATCGGACCTGGAGATGCTTGTCCATCAGCACCTTTAAATGCGTTTAATATTAAATGACTTGGATCTCGCCAACAAGTTTAGTTAATAAATGCTCAGGGAGAATACCAATTCTCGACTTCTGTTTGGTATATCATAATTAATATCATCACATTTAGAGGATGTTTAACTTGTAAACCAAGAAGTATATTCTTATTTATATAATTTATTTGTATATTTGCAGTTTTCAGCCAAATATAATTTTTTTTGGCAAATAGGTTTTGTTAATGTGCATTCATAGTACAGATGGATTGTGGCTTAAACATATTTTATTGTAAAAACAAAGGGATTGACCCAATGGTGTCAGCCCGGTTTCCCAACAAACCTATTGCCCGGTTTCCCAACAAACCTATTCTACATAGTATCGGATTTCCAAAAAGCCAGGGTCCAATTATCGATCAGGAAAAACTCACAGGAGATGGAGCGACTTTCATATAATTACGATTTGTTGACATATTTCACGGTCAAATTTATTTTACCTGAAAGTATGTAATTTTGATTTGTCTATACCTGCACAAGTATAGATCTACTGGTTTTCAATATTTTCATATGCGTTGTTGGTCATGATAGCATGATAAAATGACCATCCAGGTTTACTTGTGCTCTGTCTACATTGAATAACTTCACAGGGAATGCTTTCAAAAGGAACAATGGTTCATCTAAAGCTCTAGCATGCTCATGAACCGAGGTGAACTCATGATACCACTCCAATGACACATGTCCCAAAAGAT
>JAUTBT010031402.1:0-37965 GCA_032361225.1 Lepetodrilus schrolli | reverse complement strand
CTACTCTACAGAGTGACGATATAAGGATTTCTCGTCACTGATATATTCCGCTATCCTACTGCCAAGTATATAATAAACTATGTTTTCGGAAATTTGAGGCAATTTCTAATTTGGGAAAATTGGTAATTTCAGCAACTCCATTGAAAGCTATTCCTTAAGGGAATAATTTTACTCAATTTAGGTCTGAATTTCCTATTCTACTCTATACCGGAATGATAGGAAAGGGGTTTGACGTCATTTCCTTTCGAGGGCTGTGGTAGTCTATTCCAGTTTACTGCATGGTTTCGTACCATTGAGGCGTCTATATCCGACAGTTCTCTAAAGGGTTCACCTAAATGATAAGGGCTCACCTTTGTGTGTGTGTGTGTGTGTGTGTGTGTGTGTGTGTGTGTGTGTGCTGGGACCACAGTCTAGCTATGCTGTGACAATAGTCCACACAATTGTAACGTTACTGGATGCATAGCCTGAGAATTAAACCTCAACGGAATAATTACCTGAATCCTCTTTATCAGAATTTCCGGTTGGGCCAAGAGACGTGACATGCTGCATTTAGGATCGTGTTTCTTATGTTCTCGCCGATGGCCCCAAGCGCACAGCTCTAGTTTTCGATCCTAAACCAGCATTAAAATGGCGATATATAATGTAGGTATAATCCTTAGACTCGGGCGACGATAATAGATGGCCTGCCAGTATAGTTCTTCAGCACTGAAGCTAACGTATACTAATCGAGTGGGAATTTATAAATAGGTCACGCGCCATCTATATAGTATGAACAAACTACAATGGTAACTATTCTTTGTGAAATCACTTTTGACAAATCTGTAAAAAAATGATTGTATTTAATACGTATACGATTAATTAACTGATCTCTGGATATTTAATGCACTCTACGAATACATTGCTTCCCATTGAAAATCGGCGAGCAATCTTACACTGTATCAACATCAGCATCTATTTCCCACGTATTCCCATTCGATTATTCCAATGGACGTCACTGACAGTTGTCATGGAGACGTCCGGATTTAGCTTTCGCCTAGAAATACAATTTAAGTATTTGAACTGATTATGTGTTCATGGCTGACACATAACATCAAACTGGATACTAGTATATTGATAGAACGAAACTGCAGAAAGCTACGCTATTGAATTAATCCTTTTCCTTGCATAGCCAGTGTTGGAATAAGGCTCAAGATGAGATTAAAACATGACAAGTGCATTTAATCCTTGAAGGGGGCGACATCACAGAGCACTATCGGGGTGCTTTGTTATGTATTATTTCATATTGTCGAAGTGGCACGACACAGTCTCTATAGTACAATTCATGTATGTACAGTATGTATGTATATATCGGGCAAATGTTTCGTTCATTATTCAAATGTGAATATATTGTATTAGATTAATAGCAACAGTCTCGAAGGAATTCAAGTTATACATTTACACACTGGGATTCAGTGTATTTAATCCATAGTTTACCATTCAATACAGTCTATATTAAAATTGGAAGTCAATAAATGATAATACATAAAATTGTAAACATATTAGTGGTTAACATCCAATATTTTAATTCTCTTTACATCTCGACTGTAGGCCACCCGGCACTTCTATACCAAATAATTGTGATTTAGCTCAAAAGTGCTATAAGCTTGCAACTATACAAATTGTCTGCTTTTGTTATTGCGGCTGCTTCGACGTCCAATGTTATATGGTGGTAGTCAACGTTGATGTCGGCGATCAATACTAAGGGTGCGGTCACAAACGCTCCAGACAGACCAAAGGCCCTATGCATGAAGCTATCTTATCTATACAATAGATTGTATCGTAAGATAAGAGTTGTGGTAACCATCCTTATCTTACGATAGGTTTACAATCGATTTTCGTACGAAATGGCGTACATGGCGAACTATAAGGTAACGACTTTCGCCGTAGACTACGCTACGAGGTTGGCCTTACGGTTACGTTAGACGTACGCATTAGACGTACAGCAGGGCTCGGGAGGACAAAAGTTTCAGTCAACACAAGTAGAACGTTGTTTCTGTCCCCGCCTTTCAATCAGCTGGAGGAGAGCAAGGAGGAGACTCTTCAGCGTAACAGACACAATGCTTGCTTGGTGAGGTAGCTGAAATCCCTTGAATCTCGAACGATATACTGGTTAGTGAATATTTGACATTGCACATTGGATGTTCGCGAATAGCGCCGGGGTAGCAGGCTGTAGTTAGAGTGATATTTGGCATTGGAATATCCAAAACACAGACTGAAGTTGGTACATGCAGTTGGACATTTGACACTTGTATTAATCCGAAATAAATCGAGCTCTAATCTTCCAATCATGATTAATAAGACGTTCATGCGTGCTCCTACAGATACGTGCTTAGGATTCTTATGCTGTTGCCGCACTTATTTAAACAGTGCTTCTCTGTGTCTCGTTTCCTGTATGTGAACTATTTGCATAAATATTATGAGTTCGTAAATGCCTTCATATTGCGTTGTTTCTCGGAGCTACGCGGTCTGCCAAGAAACGTATCTGTGAACTGATGCACAATATGATAGTCGACAAATAATGAGACGATTCTTCAACCTAGAACATGTTCATTAAAACTTCGATGATTTCTCATGTGTGCACAGTGCAACTCGAGATGAATACCATCAACACGTGACCATGTTCTAACACAGCAGTTCCGTGGAGACGCATGCAGTGATACACTTGATACATGTTACCCCAGATTTGGATTTAGACCTCTTCACTGTTCACACTGAGTGCATACATATTGAACGTTCTCATAGACCAACACAAGATGATTTCAACAAGAATAGCTCTCTTTATTACACGAATCTTTATGATGGTTGTACACAGATGTCAAATCTGAAGATCGAGACAAAGTGACTACGCATCTGGACATACCACAACAGGTGGTCTTAGAGGAATACAGTATGTCCTCTACTTAACGTTCACATTATGTCCATAATAATTGGGTTGTGCATTACTGCAAAAGGTCACATACCCATATAAGGAAATATTAATGTCTGTATAATAGTCAATGTAAAAGCGTCACATGTGATCAATTTCATGAACCATACATCTACGTTAATAGGCATTGTTTAACATATCTGTGAATATGGACTAGAACCGTGATTTTGATCATTACGAGCATCACGTATGGTCTACGTGGATCGAGACTAAAGCCTATACTCAGCATACGCTTTTGTCAAGAACAGTCTATTCTGATCAGAGTAATTGCACTCTCTGAGTGGTTAAACGGCAGACAGTTTGATGGATCTGCTGGTTTTGTAAGTAATAGCTAGAACGGGACATTATTTTGAGTTGCTAAACTATAACAGTTAGGAATTCATGGGTTGTTTTGCTGAAGAATGTCTTTCTAGCGCGGTTTTGCTGACGGGATTTGCCAAATGACACAAAACGATGTCAACTAACAATCTTCAGCAAACGTTATTCGTATCGCAAATGCCTGCAAAGCATTTGGCATATCCCGCATTTACAAATATACATAAATATATAATATGTACAGTTTCAGTTTGAATCGATACACAATACACAAGGTGAAACAAACAATTGTTGATCAATACGCTAACGATATAACTCAATATACTCTGATTTTTATTAACAAAAATATGGTTACAAATATTTGCCAAATAATCACATATCCATAAAATAACTATCACAAAATATTCTTAATAAACAAAAGAACACAGCTCTAGATCGATCTGTAACATTGTAGTGGATTCTGTGAACATAGACTATAATATACTATAATACACAGACAACTACAAGCGTGGTGGGACACACACATAGTTATATACAATCGGTGGGAATTCAAGTCCGTTAAAATGAACATGTAATCTGGTAGTATCATCATTCATACAAAAATCATACAGAAACACATTTTCTAATACTAAGTCTACAACAATTATTTGATTATAAATAGAAATTGATTAGTCAGTTACGATATTTTCGCTTTTAAACATTATCCTGTTCAGGTTTCATTTTCATTCGTGATTTATAAACATCATGGTCGTTTCTTCTTTTTCAATAATTTGTTTGGGAATATACTGATTTAATTTCGTAGGCCTCGAATAACCGTGATAGACTTTGATAACAAGATACTGAGGTACTTGGGACAATATACATGTTACATATCACAACAAATTGTGGTTATAATTTAAGAACATTACAAATGGTGGTATCTTCCTCTGTTGCATTAACAGACATGCGCACAAACCTGCACACACAAAAAACACGTTCTCAAACTAAATTCGTTATTCAAATAAATTCAAATAGGAAGTAAATAATGCGTTCGGCAAATAACATTTTACGTAAATCATATTTGACGTTCATATCTGTAGGAATGTGGCTTGCCTTTTGGTGGTTTAGCTTGCATGCAATGATGCTTCCGACTGCGCTGTATCCTGCAATGTATTTCTAACAGCAATGCTCTATGCTCTATGCCCTATGCCCTATGTCTAACAGCAGTACACATTCAGTTAAAGCAACGATATGTACGAAAACTAACCACTCATAAAACAAATGTCCTAAGGGGCACACGAATTGTGACTCGTGCAATATGGTTTCTTTTGAGGGTTGAGATGGGTTTGGGGCTTATGGGGTATATGGGGTGAGGCGGTGGGGTAACCTTGGTAACGACTATACAACTATTGCTATAGACCATCAAAGCCATGTGTTGTTTTTCTGGTGTACAGTAATAAACAACACCAAGCATAGACATGTACCATCAAGTGTAAGCATTTGTTTTCATTGTTTCGGAAATTTAGTACAAATGTCGGATTAACCCATATATCATATTTCATGTTAAAATACAAATACATACAGAGAAAAAAAAGAACAAATTATTTCTTAAGATCTGATCAAATAAAGGCTTGGAAATATTATATATATATAGTAATACTTGGATAAGCTGGTGGGGTAGTTTCTTAACATAAATTGTCACATAGTAAACTATAATACACATTAAATGAACCTCAGTGCGTTAATCGTCTGCTACCAATACTTATATAAACATATTAATAATATACACTGTCTGAAAATCATGTATTCACAGGGTCACTTGAATCAAAATTAATGTTACTAATCACCGCACAGCGTTTGCCCATGAAGGTAATCAGCAAGGAACAACACGTGTGCGACTGTGATAGCTGCGTTTTCAAAGATCGACACCAAAAGGAAACTGCTCCTCTGTAGTAAAGCAGCAAGATGGGGGAGGATAGCGTACAAGAATGGTGAACCATTTCTAATTCGTCATAAAATTGTATCCTAAAACTGATGATATGCTGATAATTTAATAAATGTACTCAATGAGACGAGTTGCTGAAAATCAGGAATACATTGGAGTTGCTATATAAGTGTCAACGGGTGTAATAAAATGTATGAAATAGAACAACAATAGTTTCGAACAAATACATGGAGTAGTTACCTGACCATTCGTGGATATTTTGTGGACATACGAGTATACCTTTGATCAGTTCCAAGTGAAATATTTTACGTAAATATCAGTACATTATTCACTTATGGTAAACTGTGAATAGTCTAAAACCAACATGTAATAACTTAGAAATTGACGAAATGACAACTTCACTGACAAAGTCCATACTGTTAAAGGAACACAAACTAGTCCACATTTTGAAGTAACACATGACTGTACATAGTCCGTCTGAAGACTCACACACTTTCTCTCTCTCTAGCTCTCCCCCTCTCTCGTTCAAAAAGCAAATATCAGTATCTAGCTCCATCTTCGCTTCTTCTTCATTCCTTCAATTTGTGCCACTCGGCGATCTGCTTCCGGGGGCAGTTCATGACTTCGTTCCAGTGGCTGGCTTCCTGTCCTGCCAGCTTGCTGCCGATCACCAGACGACCGACAACCTCGTTCTTCGTCATGCGGTCCCAGTCCAGCACCAAGAGCTCCAGACTGATGTTCTGTAGACCCTCGTTATAGGGCACGTCGAACAGGAACGACTCGTTGAACACCGGGTTGAGGGTCCGCTTCTTCACGTGAGTCTTCTTCTTTGCGATCCTCTGTCCATTGTACAGAAGGTAGATCTTCACGTATGGATCTGAAATAAGAAAATCAAACAATCAGGTTTTACTTCAAGATTGAATGAGTAGATTTACGCTTACATACATGTACATTAATGCAAAATGGTGCATATTGTTAAAGATGCTTGGTAAGTATTTTCGCTAAAGTTGTTATGGATGTGCGACAGAGCATATGCATATCACAACTAGGGACTTCCTGTATGAAACTGCGTAACTCGTATAGTAATCATTGTGTACTTAACTCATATACTTCTGGTTACTCCTCTCATATCCCTTATGATACTCCATGTACTTCTCACACATAACTCCTCCTATGTTCGTCTCCTATATATACTCCTCCCGTATGCTTCTCCAATGTATTCCCATATACGTCCATACACAACCATAAATTGCTGCCATGTGCATGTACCTACAACAGATGCCCCTCCTATGTACTTCTCCCGTTTACTCATCCCATCCCATATACTCCTCCCATGTACTTATCCCATATACTCCTCCCATGTACTTATCCCGTATATTCCTCCCATGTACTTATCATATATACTCCTCCGAATTATTTATCCAATATGGCCTCGGACCACAATTGCGTCACTTCCTCGTTGGCCAACTTGTGAAAGTGACATCATAAAACATAGTTCTCTCATAGATGGGCTGTATTTTGTTTGTAGATAATGTTTTTTTGTATAGTTTTGTAGCTGGAATGACAGATGAGACTTCATAGTGTCTAAAGGATGGCTTAATTTCACCATAGTCAGCATTAAAATGTGCTCTAGCTCTATTGGCGCATGTGTCAAGTTCACCACTCAGGAGAGTAAATTGGCCTGAAATGACAGTAGCCGGAAAAGGAGCCGGTCGACCCCGCTTCAAAATTTCAGCAAATATGTACCGAAGAAGAAGGAAACCATCAAGCAAGCTAAAAAAATATTGTAGGTACAGTATTTTTACTATGAATTTTTGAGTTGTCTGAGGCCTGATATACTCATACCAACTCTCGCATACCCATCGAATCATATGGCCAAGTCCAATGTTCAATGACTGGCATGATTATGGTGTTGCTATACCTGAGAGTCCAGTGATGTCCATCTTAGGAAGGTTCCTCGCCTTCAGCACCACTACGCCCAGTCTGTTGGCTGCTGGCTGGTAACACAGCGATACAAGCAGCTCGCCCCGACCTTGTGTCCGGAACTGGAATTGAAGAGAAACCGTTTTCATATATTACAAATATATATTCGTAAACGTATCTAAAATATAATGCTTAAGGAATGACTGTTGAGTCATTATCGTTCATTGTACCGCGAACGCAATGGGTGACGACATCAACTTCCATGAGCTATAACGATAATCAACGATAATGACTTCTATGACGTTCATAGAAGAACAAGACAATGATACTGTTATTATACATTTTTAAATGTGAAAAGTCTGTAAATGATAACATTAAAAGAACAATAACAACAAATTAACAACAATATTAGACTGTCTACCCTTAATTACATCAATACGGGAAAGTTAAAATGCAGCAAAGATGACAGAATTTGTGAATTTGGAACGAGGATATCAGTCGGAGAAAACAGGAATGTATATTTCCTAGTGCGATTGAATAATAAAACAGGCAAACAATACTGCTATTTTTTCTTACATTTAATGTCCCAGGACGTAACAACAGACTTTATATTTACATTGGATAAAGAGCGCCGAGCGACTACATATAAATCTTCTTTTCCAGGCGACTATTGCTGAAACAACACTAACTCCAGTACACTATAGACATCTAACAGTAGCCGCTCCCCTGAGATCGTTAATGGAGGCTTTAACTTTCTCGCTAGCCGTTAGTACCAGAGGGGCATTCGTGGAATTAATCAGACCTATATCTGTGAATATATCCACGGAAAGGGATATATAATATCCCATGTGTACATGTATGATTGAGAGTCCCCAGACAGGTGTGTATCGACAGACTCGTCTATGATTCTAATGTTGGTGGTTTTTGGGATCTCGGTGGATATGTCATTCTCAAGATGCAAGCCAGAGATATTTTCGTTGTAATTCTATAGGAATTCATTGACATTTGGCCATAATTATAAACAAAAACAATTGAATTACAATTAATCCTACCTTCTTTTATGTACGTAACAAACGTTAATACACTACAATATTGAATACTCGTAAGGAAACAGAACATTCCCCGATGACTACAGTCAATGCCCGATGTATGCTTCATTCTAACCAATCTCGTTCACCCACATCGAACATCGATGCATTATAGACCGTGTTGCTTTAGCCAAACAATATTGATATAGTTTTCTGGTAGCCAGTTTGTGCTTCCCTTGTTGCCGATAATTTGTATTAATAAAAGATGAATCAATAATGAAGAAATTTCGCTAAATCTTAACTGCCAATTGTCAGTGTCTTGAGAGTAATTGATTGGACACGGATAAGATAAAACTATTGACAGTATAGTTTGTACGATGAACTATTGATCTTGTAGCGCAATTACGATATACCCGACTGAACACATACTGGGATGTATCAAGAACGTGGTTCCATGTAAATGATTTTGTACTGCGGAAAGTTCAACGGGATTGTATAAGGACCATTCAACTTTCTTTTAGTCGTAGAAATAGTTACTCAAACTCATCCCTTTGTTAGTTTTCGATAATTTTTGATACTTCGTTTTGGTGAACAGAGGAAACGAAGAAAGATTACACTTTAATTACTAATAGTTTGAGTAGAATTAGAACACCAGTGTTACGGCCATAATATTTTTATTGGTCAGTGATTACCTCCCCAAACATAAGTTATGTGTATAACCGGATAAGAACTAAGCAGCTTATACTGGTTATATCAATAAAAATAAAAATTTCTTATATATAATAAGTAAAACTAATATACTAGTATACAGTACCTTCATAATTATTATGGAACCATGTGTGTTTAATGTCTGAAAATGGGCTACGTATTATCATAGTCCGTCTGTATATATACTCTGGTATGACCTCAGTTAGTCCTCGGAGTAAATCCAGAACACCAACAGAGACTCTACGTCCAAAACATTGAGACATGAATATTTGAAAAGATAATAAACAGAAATACCAATTTAAACAATACAATGACAGCGCTGCGCCACAGCCTCAGTGAAACATTAATGCCATTCATGAATAACGCACCAGCATAAACAATGAGCTCTATGACTTCGTCCGAATAGAATGTCAATATTTGCACCCATCCATATTACCTCGAGAACGTCCCAGTGGGGACGGCGAGGGTAGAATTAGCGATCGATCGCGCTGGTTGCTAGAACTGGCTACTCCTGTGTTTGCCAGGGCAACCCGGCAAGCTTAACCATTTCACGTTGTGCTCATGGCCCTGTGAAGAAGGGATTGGATTGACGCTTGTATAATGTGTACATTCAGATACGCTATGGGCCGTTGGATCGCGTATTGAAAAATGGAATGACTATTAGCACGGCTTAACAGAAATATGGATATTGTGCTTCATGTCGGTGTCAAAAGAACATTCAATTTATCATACCACAAATTCTAAGGATTTAAAAAGTGGTCAATTATAATACTTGCTATGCTTAAATAAGTGTTACTGTAATGCGTTGTTGTTGTTGTTCTTATAATAATATAATAATAATAATTGTAATAATAATAGTTGTAATCATTATATTAATAATAATAGTAATAATAATAATAGTAATAATAGTAATAATAGTAATAATATAATAATAATAGTAATAATAATAATAGTAATAATAATAATAGTAATAATAATAACAATAACACCAATAATAATAATAATAATAATAACAATAACACCAATAATAATAATAATAATAACAATAATAATAATAATGATAATAATAATAATAACAACATATCATGATTCTTGAAGTTATCGTCATACTGTACAAAGGAGAACAACCAAAAAGAATCAGGATTTCAATTTAATTATAACAAAGAGGAGAACTATTGCTATGTTAATCTAAGACGGTAAAATACATACAATAGATCTATATGGGAAATATTGATCGATTCAGTGTGAATTCGTTTTCGCTGCAACTATATGGCTTCAAATAATTCACGGCAAAAAAAAATAGCAAGAATCCTTGGCAGAAAAAACCCCAACATCATTAACATATTTGCCATTAGAAATACACTTCTATCGACCCTGCTACCTCTGGCGAAGACTCCCAGTCTACTCTTAAGAGCGTGCGGCTTTCAGTAATAATTGCAAATCGCTCCACCGTCGAGAAGACTGAAATATACCTTGCCCGGTTTATGGAGGAAATGTCTCTCCACAAAAGAAACATGACGCCTACGTGCGTGATGACAATTCGGCCCGGTAGTGATTGTCTCCCTTTACATCGAATTGAACGCTGCACCAAGAATAAATAATTTTCAAGGGTAATAGTGATTCTTAAAAGCATTGATTGGCACACATCCATAACGTTGTGACCCTCTGGTTTCAAAGGTAGAAACACATTGGTGTGGAGTGATTTCTTTAAATAGGCCTCGAAGATATTTTAAGTAAAATAAAAAATAAATCAAAGTTCATTCAAAATGCATGCATGCTCATTTGAAATAACATTTTCTAAATACATGTATGCTCAAATTGGCCATCTTCAAATGGCTGGACACAGACCTACAGAACCATATTCAGTCAACGTTCTATGAAACAACACATCTAGTTGTAATACATCACATTCTACAAGTTACAAATGTGAACACAGTAAATACGAATTACACGGTTTAGCTATAAAATATTGTGTTTGTACTTCTACCGCTGTTGTGACGCATGATCCACAACGCTTAAACACACATCAACTAACAGTGCAATATCCATAATTCGATTTTTCACTCTAACACCAAAAGTAGTTTTTCTAGTTTACTCATGCAACACTTTACTGCTTGTGTCTAGAATCCATTACCCACAGTAGTAACATCACCGAGTTCTACTTTCAATTAAAAGCAGAATACGGTCAATAAAAGCTTACAATCAATAGGCTTATCCCAGTGCCGTTACTACTGAACCGATTGATGTTTCCTAATTTAAAACAGTGTTTCATTAGTAATAGTGTTGTTTTTATAAATGGGTTTATAGCCGCTTTCAAGATTATTTCACTTATGTCACGGCTTGTCAGTTGTAAGGAGGAAACCCACAACATCCGTAGCGATCAATGTTGCACTAAACCTGCGAGCACCGGCTCGTACTGACATAACCAAGGATGATAACTGCATTGCCACTCTGCAGACAGCGCATACTATCAATATACTAATATATAACATAATGGTCCACACTGGTGAGTTGTATTGTTCTCAGTTCACTGATGTATCTCTGCATACTTGTAGCTAATGTCATGGCGTGACGTCATCAACAACTAACCGTTGAGCACAGACCAACGATATCGGCATTATCTATAAATCTATAATGTACCGGTGATGTCGTTGATTATGGACTTAGCTAAATGAACATGCCAACAGAAATGCCAATAGTTAAAATATTATTAACCAACCTATAGATGTTTTGATAGAGCTACATGTATTAGCACATCTTTCAGAATACGATTCATCATGATCAGCTACCAGGATATATTTTAATTAATCTATCTGTAATGCGAATTGAAGGATAGTTCTCTGGATAGAGAGAGTATCAAACGATTAATTATGACATATTACTTCGAGAATAACATTTGCATGTGACATAGTGGAGTTAATGACATCTCTCAAGACACTACAAATACCGATACATTGCTTCATTAACAATACATTCCTTCTACAATATGATGGCTGTCAAACCCGTGCATGCATACTAAATAGTACTATCATTACTACTACTTGTGGAGTCTTCGCACGTGGAGACTGATAGTCGAAGAACCTCACTAATAAATGATATTACCACTGATTACTCGCCAGAATAGACCGATAATCAGGGTAATGAGGTTGAACGGTAGATATACTATTAGTAAGGTGAGTTCACGTTTCTGAACGACCGGAACATCAACTGCATAAGTAATGAGTCAGATGCGCACTTGATTATATCCGTGAATAAGGTCACCAAAGACTAGGGGTAGCAGGACGACGAGAGAGAGAGAGAGAGAGAGAGGGAGAGAGAGAGAGAGAGAGAATATCGGTGATCCACCATAATTTGGCAGGCTTATGAGTAGATCAGTGTCTATGAAGCACAATTCTCGGGCATGAGTGTCAGACTATCTATAAACGTAAATAGAATGTCTACCAATAAAATATTAGACCTATAAGGTGAACAAACAATAAGTGTTTACTTTGTACTAGTAATTACCTGGAAGTTGTTTACTTGTGGTGGAGTTGCTAATTGTAGCGCTAATTAACGTTTAGTAAGTGTTAATTGTGGTACTGGTAAATGAGAATACGCCATGCCAATGTATACATGTAAACTGATATCCAAATAACTTTCTCACATAATACTAATCCCATGGATTACATTTATGGTATATTTAGTATAATATATTATGAACATTACTGGTAAAAGCCTGGAACGAACACAGACATGGAGATCCATCAAGTAAATCACATTTCCAATTATTTTTTAAACAGGTTCACAGACGTTGATAATGATCAAGTCACCATTGACGCATTTACAAGACTTGTTCATATAAAATAAACGGATAATATTTCAAAACGTGTTCTTCTTTATCGTTTCACTTACAGCTAAAGCATGTTTCTGTTTAAATGACAGTCGTGTATTTGTTTTAAGTCCGATGGTATTTCTTGGCTGATCTTGATCAGCCAATGGCGATGGTATCACATCTTCTCTATTGAAGCGCGTCAGAAACTTGCATTTACCCCTTGATTGTTTATTACCTGCCTTTAATAACATGATAATACCCATCCTTACCTACGGATGTGAAGTTTGGGGTTATGATAACTTGGAAACAATAGAAAAGCTTCATTAAAATGTATCAAATTGTAAGTCGGACTACGAAAATCAACCCCATAATTTATGGTATAATTATGGAGAAATGAGTCGATATTCCTTATATATAGAAATATTTAAGAAAATGGTTTGTTTTGGGCAATCGTTAGAAACACATACCTAAAATTATCTCAGTTAATATTAATATTTATAAAAATGGATATAAAAATTAATGCAGCTAAGTACGGTTGGCTAGATTTATCAAATCTATTTTAAACCATTGTGGTTGTTCCGACGTATTTGATCATCTCAATAGATATACAACGTTCGTTTTAATCGCCGATATAGAACGAACTCTGAAAGACCAATTCATCCAAGAATGGAGATCTAGTATAATATAATAGTATAAAGGTTATTACTACAATGTCCTAAAGACAAAACCCTTTTCTTTGAACTGTACTTGCTTTTAACAAGAGCTATTTGTTTTCCGATACTAAAAATTAGAACAAATAATCATAATTTACCGGTCGAAAGTAGGCGATGGAAAGGGGTCCCTAGATATGAACGTGCATGTACATTATGCAACATTCTGGCTATTGCGGACGAGTTTCACTATTGCGTTGCTTCTCTGACCGTAGACACGATATTATACCGGACAACATTAAATGGTTCAATTTGTTTACCTTCAAAAACACTATTGGTGGTAAAAACGTTTCCCAATTGAAAAAGGTATCACAAATTGTATCCTTAATTATTAAAACATGAAAATAAAGCACATTGATATGTCCATCCATTAGCTTGAATACTTGTTTTGATGTATGAATGATATATGCATGTCTCGTATACCACTGATAGTGGTAAAAGAGAAAATAGAATTGAAATGAATTGGCATTTCTTTCCACCACTCCGTATTTCCAAAAACCATGGAGCTATTGATTCCGGAGACATTTAATAACAATCCAGTCTGCGGTGCCCACGTGCTCTGCTCTAGTTCCACATAACTCTAGCACCAAGTAGATTACGTTTAATGACTGTGTTTTGCCGCAGAACGTAACGGCGCAGAATTACGGACGTTCCCGTTTTATGACATCCCGTTAATTGTTTCACTATTACTTTTTTCCCTCGATCTTCAAACCTTCCCAATTGCAGCATTGCAAGGTTTACAAAACAACGCGTGCAGCTATCTGCTAGCAATGTGGATATACGTTTGAAATTGAGATTACAGGAAACATGCACATAATATGTTAAGAGAGCTGCCGCTTTCATATCCGGTTCATGTTCTACCATAACATCTCGCACAACTAGTGTAAATGTACTACAAATGGTTACTGATGTTGATAGAGCATGCATTCCATGGTGTTCCCCAGACATCTTAGTTTTAAATTATTTATTAATAGGTGTTGGGAAATGACATCTGGCAAACCATATGTTCTGGAGGTGTTTCAATTCCTAAAGGACCCATCCAATGTCTGACAAACAGTCTCATCGATCGCAAGAGTACGAAAGGTCATCAGGCGCAGTATGTAATTCCATGTCGTGGGTATCGGGTTGGACAGGAAACACGCCAGGCGTGTGATTCCTCAGCTATTTCCGGATCCGGGGATTAAATGTCAGGTGAGATCAGCTCCTGGCTCGCTAGTTCTCTCGATCAGGTGAACTAATTGTCCGTCAACAGTACTACCCATCCTATGGTCAAATACAATGCTGTCACTTTCGGGCGAATATTCCTAATAGTACTATTATGAAGGACAAATCGGATTGACGTTCGGGTAAGCTGCTAAGATATGATGCTGAACGCATTCATGCCGCTGTGAATCGCATAGAAATAAATGCCAACTATATTTAGTAATGTGTGGTATTGAATACGATATTACATCGCAGGCACCAGTTGCTGACAAAGGATCCTATCAGTCTGTAACAATGATCGTAGATTACTAACCTGGTTAGGTTACTTTTAATTGCCTTATTCGTTCATTCCGTTCCACATAACGCGATAGTTCGAT
Organism: Lepetodrilus schrolli; assembly: GCA_032361225.1. Lineage (NCBI taxonomy): Eukaryota > Metazoa > Mollusca > Gastropoda > Lepetellida > Lepetodrilidae > Lepetodrilus > Lepetodrilus schrolli. The sequence continues at coordinate 23,001 of JAUTBT010031402.1, read as the reverse complement.
GTATAGCGATAATGACAATAATATTTTGTTTTAACACTGGACGTCTAAACGTGTAATTGAATATTTTCTGGTGTCTCCGGTCTATCCCCTAGTTCAACCGAATTGAAAACAAAATTTCCCAGAATTGAAGCAATGGTACATTGTGAATGTGTGAGGAAACCGTATGTCTGCAGTGTGGACTAGCATCGGAAAGAATCGTAAACATGACGGCAACGGAATACAATGATGCAATACCATGATGTAATGCCATTAAGATATTTGAATTAATGGTTTTTACCTTAAGATGTCTGGGTGAGATCTCCTTGCTCAAGGTCACTTCCTTCTCGCTGACGTCGACGCTGGATAACGGGTAAATGACCTCGCCGATTATATCGTCCCGGGAGAAGCGGTCAAAACTGAGAACAACAAAGTGGAGCGTAATCCCGGCGATCTGGTTCAGATTGATGCCGTAGAAGGTGAAGGTCTCTTCGTAGACCGGACTCAAAGTCTTCCTTAGAACCCTGGTCTTACACTTGTGTTTCTTCTCCGGAAGTAGCTGAAGCTTCACGTAGGGGTCACATCCGCCCAGGCTGGGGTCACGTGGGGGGAGGTCAACAGCTTTGATCATGGTGACCATCAGCGCCGTTTTCTGCGCATCGTAGGTGACGGAGAAGTGCAAGGATCCCAGCGTCGTCGGTTTGTCTTCTATATGGTGCATGCGCAGTACGTCCTCTTTCTCTGGAGTAGCGCCGTCCTTCTCGTTCTCAACGTACACCTCCGACTTATACGAGCTGGGGTCTCCGCCGGTCGGGGAAAACCCAGGGGAAGTAGTGCCACGGTTGAATGGATCTCTTTCCGGGTCAGGAGGAGTTATCGGACTTGTGGCCTTGGATTTCATGATGATTTTGCCTCGAACTGGCCCGCTCTTCTTCATGCTGCCCGAGTTGCTCTCTTGGAGACCTTTCTTGATTGCGGTCGACAACCTATTCTGCGCATTTCGCATCACACGACGTCTGTAGCATTTGTAGGCTACGACTGATAGAGCTATGGCGAATGCAACAACCGCAGTTGCAATAAGACTGATGGCAGTGGTCGTATCTGAAACATAGGAATTTCTACATTAGTTAACTTTATATGTATTTGTTCAATAATACATCATATACTAGTTGGAAATGTCTGACGCAATACCAATGGGCTGTGCTGTCTGCACCGTGGCAATACAGTTATCATCCTTGGTCTGCCCGTACCAGCCGGTGCTCGCAGGTTTACTGCAACATTCAGCGCAACGGATGTTGCGGATTTCCTACTGCCCTAAACTGACTTGCTGTGATATACGTGAAAGAATCTTGAAAACGGCTCTAAACCCCAATTAAAAAAAGATTAATAATAATAAAAAGTTGGAACTCTAGATAAGATTTATTAATATAGTATATTGTACTTGCATATAGAATTGATGCAAAACCTTAGTTATGCTATTTGATCGCGTGTACATGTTCAAAAACCTTAGAAATCAATACTTATTAATGTTTCAAAGAATCGTGACCATATATTGTAAATTTCCGGACATGCAAAAATAACATTTACGATGATCTGTCTACAATGTCTTTCGCTATTAATAGCACGAGTATCTGCGAGTTGATTGTCCCGGCATCCTCCATGAAGACAATCCATGGAACAAAGACATACACGACATCAAAGTCGACCTAGAAACCTATCTCTTTGCTCAATCATGAGCATAGTGGTTAACAATTATTGACATGTTCGTCTTTTCCGTTGCTTGGCAACTAATCCCATAGAGGACGGCCGATTCTTTCAAGTTAAGAGATTTTTTATTAGTTTGATTTGATACTGGAATTCTTTCAGCTCTATCTAGCTTACTGAAATGTCAAAGAACCAAGAGACGATAATTGTTAAAGGGGAAAGCAACCATATATTCCACAAAACAATTGCATTTACAAAAAAATGTATGCGAACTTTAGAAGATATATTAATATTTGAATGTTGATAAATAAAATAGAGCATACATTTCAATATATTGTGAAATATTCTTTATGCAAAAGTTAAAATCTATTGGTTTTAAAATAGGATACGGAGATTGTGACCTACCATACAATTAATGTCGAGGTTCTACGCCACCTCCAGCCATTGTCATAACCTCATTACCACTAGTGCTATTACTGTATCGATACATTAATAATTAATATGAACAATAATTGTCCGGATATATCAGTAGAGAGTGACATTAACAAATGCGTCAAGCGTATACTTCCTGTGTATATAGACACGGTATACTCTGTATGTATATAGAATCATACACTTCAAGCCTAGTATGTATTTAGACACGGTATACCTATATGTATAGAATCTTATTCTTCATGCACCCCCTCCATGTTCAAACTAACCCCGAGCCGTGTGGTAATCCGCACAGTAGAGAAACCTTGTCTGAATGTACATCTCCAATTGCAACAGATTGACATCTTTCTGATAGAAAAGATCCGAACCACAAAAGCGCGGCCATGTTGGTATTGGTCTAAAGCAATGCAATATAGATTGTACCTTGTATGGTGGAAAAACAATATATGTCCATTTCATTTTCCACTACCTAAAAAAAATTGTATTATTGTACCCCGAAAATTGTATTATTTTTAAAACACCCTAAATTACCCCCAAACCACCATAAAATATTGTATGTACCCTGCTTCTTGGTTCGACTTTCTGCTTCCCGACTATTTCTACCTATCTATATTTTTTTGTTCACTCTAAATACGATTTCAGTGAATGTGTATAAAAAAGTTGCCACTTTTTTCAGTTAATATGTATATATTCACTGAAATTGTCCGTGACTATGTATATTATCTGGTCGAAACAGATAATATGCATATTAATTGAAATTAATGAAATTTGTGAAATTTGTGTGTGTGTGTGTGTGTGTGTGTGTGTGTGTGTGTGTGTGTGTGTGTGTGTGTGTGTGTGTGTATGCTTGCACACAGTATACTCTATTAACACATAAACACGGTGTGCCTTCATATTGTATATGGAATCGGTATATTCCAAGTGTTACTAACCTTTGTCTATACGACTGATATATCTGTATACCGGTGGTGACTTACCGAGGTTATGTCTCCAAATATAACACTGATCATGAAGGGGTTGAGTTAAAATAGTAAACATGAAATTTATCGATCTTTCATATTGTATCGATAGCCAGCCCAAGATATTCTAATACTTATATCTATAACAGATTATTTGTCTCGATACCATTCTCAGTACATCCTCTGTGCATTTGGTGTTTGTCTGGCTTGTCTTTGACAACAGATGGAGCCAGTGTCTTCGAGCATCCTATATTACAAACTGATAAGAAAGAACAACTTGCTGAATAACGTGATCTTAGTGGCGTAATTGATATTATTCTGATAGCGTGGCTTGCCCTGAGATCCGCGATCACAGACTCGCAGAACAATATTGGTATTGAAGGTTTGGCCAATATGGCGTGTTCTTCAGACACTGGGGTGCTGCAGCCGACTCCAACGGCAGAACGATCTCGCGAGTTGTGCGAGATAGAACGAATCTGACGTGTTGCCTAATGCCGAGGACTGTTTGTTCAGACCAGTGATCGATGGTCAGTTGTGCCGTTGGACATATTTAACCAGGACTGGTTCTGGGCTAATTTTGTACTCATGGCAGGGGAGTAAATATAACCCTTGACATTAATCACAGGCTAAAGTATAAGGGCACCATGGGTAACTGGACTGCGCATGAATAGCTCTCGAATGGCTTACTGTAATTTAAACGTAGCAAGATATCAATAGTAAGAGATACGTTTCTGGAAAGTCAACCTTTGAAGTATCTAGGAATATCGCTCAGAATTCAGACAGCGCAATATTAATGTAAGATTACTACTGATGAACATCGATTATATGGAAAACATTTTGATTAAGCATAAGTATAATATTTCATACATGGTTAATATTGCGGATTTACTAGAAGTTCATATTCCAAAGTAATTGATATGAAAATTGATTACAATGATTAATTACAACGTCGAGTGGTTATGGTATGCACAATCTAAATACGATCACAGGCACATTAAATTAGTACTTTTACGTTGAGAGGAAGAAATGTTAAAAATATCGATAATCACTGAATAATATATCTGTTTTCACATCACACATTTTTAAAAGCATATATCACGTAACACAATTCCTTACAATCATGAATTATTGCCTGATCAGATACTTATCAATCACTATCATGGAACCATTATTTTTTCAACAAGAAATAATCTTCCTTTTAATGGTAGCACTATTGATTTCTAAAGATATTTGCGTTCAAATAACGTAAAAAATCACCGAGCGATACAGATCAATATCTTCTATTCGGGGACCCCAACGAGAGGTCATTAGTGTCTCAAAAAGAGGAAATAGGTGTCGCAGGGCTGGGTATCGGACCTCCATATGGACTACTGAAGCAGCGTTTGTGCTGAAGCTCATGCTGCAACAATCGTGGGCGTTCTACGCTGGTAAAATAAATAGCGGCCATTATTGAATCCTGACTAGCTAGCAGAGATATCGATAAAGGAGAACTGACTTGAAGTAAGGTTGAAGTAAACAAGTCGTGTTGTTTTTTAAATGTAGCGCAATAGCGTCAAGTTTAATAGAAATCGTGCTGTTTCTGTTTCTCTTTACATATCCGTTACTTCATCAACATTCAACCAGTGACAGGGATGAATAATTCACAGAATTGTAGAACATCTTTGTTTCATACCAAGTATCCAGAAATATACGAACTTATTATTGCTGTTATTATTATTATTATTATTATTATCATCATCATCACCATCATTATTATTATTATTAATCAATGCAATAACAATAAAGTAATATGTTATACATTGACTTGTTCTAAATATTCCTGCCATTCTCATACACATTCAGGTTGGTGTTGATTATACAGAAAATGCCCCTGATGTATCTCAGAATACAGGCTATCTACCATAGCTTACTATTCTACTTTTCTCTAAAAGTACGCTATGTCTTGTGATGCATTATGTCAATATAATAGTGGCATAGCGCAGGTATTCACGATAAGTCACATAAGCGACATACAATGTATGAACAATATAATTTTATGAAGGAATAACATTGGTATACGGTTACAATGAAAGAGTACTGATCAGTGGCGCCAGTGCCTTGCTTTACTACGAACTGAAAGCCGGTAGTTCTTGGTCAGGATACTTCTGGTGTTACTAGATACTGGATATTGTGTTCATATTTCAATATTAAAAAAAGAATATCAAAACGTGTAAAAAGTCACAATCGTTGAATTTGTACGGGTTATACACTGCTAATGAACACATTTAACATGTAACAACACATTGAAGACGTATTATTCGCTTTTCTCGGAGACCACTCTCTGAACACCATAACAAGCATCAGGAGGCCAATGGCTGGAACATGAGATCAACACAAACAAGAATCCTCAACACAGATGAAAACAGATGAACACTTACAGTGAAATTGGGGGTGTTCCGTGTGGTGTTCGGGTAGTTTTTCTGGCATGATGTCTGGATGTTCGAAACAGAGAGATTCAGGAAATAGAACGATAAATCAGTGAAATTCGCTGTCTGTCTGCTGAAATATTCACGCCATATTCTACAGCGGGCTCAAGATGGCGTCGTGCGCGGCAACAGTCGAGATAGAAGCAGAACCTAATTATGTGACTGGTCGTACTATCGATCCAAATCGTTTTCTCTCGTCTTCGAAGCACCTGACGTCATCCGTGTTCATGGATTGCATTGGCTGGTTTAGTCGTCTACGTAGTCACGCACTTGTGTTTGTATTGTGACGCTAAGAATATATTATTGAATTTACAAAGCGCTGATTCGAGCTTCGAATGATAGCGTTGGATTAGTGGTAGACTTATCAATGGACGATGCTTCCAAATATGGAGGGTTTAATGGGTTCCCATTCATGCATAGTGTGTGTGTGTGTGTGTGTGTGTGTGTGTGTGTGTGTGTGTGCGCGCGCTTATGTGTGTGCATGTGTGTGTGCATTATATGCTTAATTGTGCTTTCATTAATTGATTAGTAAATATTTCCACATAGTGTTGTAACGAGATTTACGTCGATGACATGGTGTTTACAAGCATTACCTTTTCATACTTGACTGGCATATTCAAAATAGCTGATGCTGTAGGCGTGTTGCCCTTGTGGGACAATCTTTTGCCACAAAATGCCAAAGGGTAGATTATTCAAAATGAGGGATGCGCAATAATAGTTGCAGAGTAGGCCTACTATTGACTTGACATGCCTTGCTGTCTTCAGCTACATGTAATGTAAAACATACGAGACTCTAACATACACGGACTATAAGGGTGTATTCGATTCATTACACTACTGGTGTGAGTGTTAGTGCTCAAATATTGACGTCATTCCAGAATGTCAGGGGCCCGTTCCACAGAACAATCGTAGCGTTACGAGAGTCGTAACTCCAGTACGTTAGCATGTAGTTGCTAAGGAGTTACGACTCTCGTAGTGCTACGATTGTTCTATGGAACGGGGGCCAGGGCAATACTGTTCCAGTTGCCATAGGAATTACGCTGGATGAGTTCATGGTTTGGATTTTACTTTAACGTGTATTAGCTTCATAGAAATATTTCTTTAACTCACGTTATTAGAACACGTAATTGTATTAATCTCTATAAATGTAATTGCTGCACTCAACATTAGAAATGTATTCTGTAGGCAGTGAAAGTAGCGATGGCCTTTATTCAATGTTCCATCACAGTATAATGTGAACTTGAGATTACAACAGGAACTTCACAGGTGATTAAACTTCTAGTAACACGGCATTGCTTCTAAACTTGAATATCAACATTCAACGCAGCTTAAATGTTGTAAATGTTGACACGGTTGTCTTGATAATGGAGCACGTGTAGGCCTATCAGTTATCTAAGATTTTACCAAACGTAGTCACACTATGTACACATATAACACAGTTCTATTCTGAAATGATCGCATTCTAAAACGCATACCATGTATTAATGCTATGATTACATACCGTGCTGTGTTGTATTGTAAAGTATTTTATCACATAACATACGAGTTTGGGAGTGCAATAATCCTATGCTATAAATATAAATATTTCTACTAGAGCAATTACACAATGGATTTTCATAATTGTATTCATACGCAATATCAAAGTCTTTTGGGACCTATTTTAGCAATGCATTTTTATTCACACATTTACTTTAATGAACTCTATTTTGTCTGCGTACTTTAACTCAGTCCCCAAGACATTTGCCGATATATAGTGTTTGTGACTGAAAATCTATATTACAATAGTTTCTACAATTAGGCGAAAAATAGAATCACATATGAAAATGCTCCAGTGAAATGTGAAATAATACAGCGGTTATACTGCTAAAATTCAATAAACGCTGCAGCAATTACAATTTCAGTTAATAATGTTAATTGTGGGTACATGCAAAGACGTTGACATTTATTGTGATTAAATGCCATTTTCCAAAACACCTGTTCATATACTACTGAATTTACTAAACTCGTTGGCCAAGATAATATTATACTCTGCAAAGCCTCGCATAATATCCGTTTTGCCAACTCAGAAACACGAATATCAGATTATATTTATCACATAACTACATAAACTATTGTAATATCCACATGTGTTTTGTAATTCTAAACTCGGTGTCATTATTTAACTACAGAGATATCAACATGCACTCTTCACCTGTGATTGCATATAGTCTGGTTCTGGATCACAATGGACGGGTTATACGTGGGATCTAGTTATATGAAAACATGGTATCGACGGGCTGTTAATGTTATACGTCACAGAATGTGTTAGACAATCGTATAGATTTATCGACCGAGTATCCTAGTCCTGCTAACGACGCAAAGGGACCACTCAAATTTAGACGAGATTTAGTTATAATTTTGTCGGAATCTCGACGTCAAAAAGATGTCGTGAATGAAATCCAACGATCCCTTGGTCGCAATGACATACCAACAATGTTAAAATCATAACTCTTGAAATTATTCATTTAATTTAATGTGAACAGTTCGATTACAGAGTTACCCATTCTTACAGATAATATACTAAATCTAGCAGTGCATTCAGGTTATCAGGATAACTCTGAACTTGAGTTGCTATCATCCTGCTAGCTTTCCTCTGGGCAAACAATATTAATTACACATTCCAATTATGGGGAGCAACATAATTCTTGCGATACAGAAATAGCTGGCTTTCTATCGTCTCTTTGAGCTAACAGGGCTAAGATTCTGTCGTGGTATTGGCAATGTTCGGCGGTGGTCATCAAACGTCAATGCCCAGCGGTGGACATTGGTCTGACAGCTGCATGGACTAATGTCGGACATGCGGCAGTACTGGCTATTGCCCGTGTGACGAGTGTACAACTGGCCGTGCAATAGTTAATGGAACCAGTCGGAAGTAGTGGTAGACGTACACACTTACAAGTGACGTCTCAGTACTTAGGACTATATATGGTCGTAGTGGTTGTTATCACTGGTGGTTGGGGTGGCTGTGAAAGTGGCCTGGTGTGTGTGTGTGTGTTGTGTGTGTGTGTGTGAGTGTGTGTGTGTGTTGTGTGTGTGTTGTGTGTGTTGTGTGTGTGAGTGTGTGTGTGTGTGTGTTGTGTGTGTGTGTGTGTTGTGTGTGTGTGTTGTGTGTGTGTGTGTTGTGTGTGTGTGTGTGTTTGCCTATATATCTATCTATCTCACTCTGTGTGCGCGTGCGTATGTGTGTGTATGTACACGTGCGTGCGTATGTTGCTCCGCCTGTTTGACGAGATTGACACACTGAGGGGCAGATGAGCATGGCAACGTATATTGAGATCCCATGTTATATAACAGTAGTACTGGTTATCATGCATTAGCTTTATTAACAATACAGACCACGCCAGTAGAATAGCGATTTTATCACCACTGTAAGGACACTAATATTCCAAGGCAGCTAACTGTATAATGTACTACAAGTTCTGCATCAGTGATCAGCTCGTATAACCATTCCTCACAACAAATAATATTCCTCACAACAAATAATATTCATCACTACAAATAATATTCATCACTAATATTCATCACTACAAATAATATTCATCACAACATTCGCACTCAAAACGTTTCTTTCTTGTCTAGGGCATTGTGTATTTGTTATTGATGTCAATAAGGCCTTTTCGTTTTCATCTATTTTTAACAAGTTGACATTTACCCGACAATGGCGGCAGATGAGATCTATTCCTTGCAGGAAGGAAGAACAATTACTCTAGGTCAACTAATGGATGGAGTAAGTCAGTGAGACATTGCTGCCGAAGAGAACATCTAACGTGTACGTTTATCAACAGTGGAGTTCACAGTGGGAATAAAGGAAGTATCCAACTAGGAATTACTGGCCTAATGACGGTGACACATACTGTAGCACATAATTATGTCCTATGTCTGGTCCTACTGGCGGTGAGGAAATGAAACATGCAGTGATCACATAGATGTAGAGGAACTAGATTACAAGTAGTAATATCAGGAACGTTCTTACTTTAGCGTCTGGATGACAGATGAACTGCTGGATGGAGCATCAATGCATAGAGGATCTCACACGAGTGGTCATATAATACTGAATTTATTAAACGAGTTGGCTCTGCCGAGCATAATATCATTTGTAATAAATTCAATATTATATGAATACGAATATCAGATTCTATTTATCACATAACTATATAAACTATTGTAATATCGATTTTCAGTCACAAACACTATATAGACAAATGTCTAGGGAACTGGGTTAAAGCACGCAGACAAAATATATAAAATGTGTAAATATTAATAAATGTATTTGCATATTTAATTGAAGAAATTTTTATCTTTATATTCGACAAATTAAGTCCCACGAAGAAGCTCTAAAAGGGGTCCAAACAGACTTTGATGTCGTGTATAAATACAATTATAAAAATCTATTGTGTTATTGCACTAGTGAGTATGGGTTTATTGTACTCCCAAACTAAAATACATTACACTTAGTCTTGGAAACGTCTGCATTGAGATATTCGATGTAAACGATATTTGACCATTCCTCTGAAATTGAAATCCATGGAACATAACAGAGCTTGGATACATATTGGTCGTCTGACATCACTCAGTGTTAACAGGCAACGATGGAATTACACATATGTTAGTCACGTTGCTGGCAGAAAACCCCAGATGCGACTGTGTCTATTAGCCACTGAGTTCAATAGCCATCGTCTTGATTACAGCTCAAGGGTACCCTGGAACCTTTGACAGACGGTCGCCGTTCTCATTGGAATCTAGATTTACATTTCACAAGAACAGACTCGTCACAATGCTGATCATCCGCAGTTCTCAGTTATCCCCCTTGGTTGCGAGTATAGTGTTGCAGGCATTGGAAGAATGACAGAATACTAATTCACGAATGTTGTTATTATAGATCAATAAAAACACCACAAGTATGTCACTACTTGGTATGCTTTTGGTAAATTTAGCCCCGCCCGGGGATCGAACTCAACCTTCGAATTATTAGTCAGGCGCTCTACCACAATACTTTATCCCTTGTCACGGAATTTCAGGAGTATTGTAAATACATGATACACCGTTTCTAAGAGCATAGAAAGAACGCCTCACCTAGAGAAATCTAATTTTGCAAACCATAATAGTTTTGTGTTATTATTTTGCGATATATCTAGCTATATTTTCTAGAAAGTGCAGAAGAACTATGCAATGGAAGCATGTGGGTATCTGATTGCTCTGGAATTAACCATGACTAGCGTTCCTTTGTGCCTGTGTCAACTAGAAGAATGAGCCAAATGTATTATGAAAACGGGAAATGTCCATTATTAGAGGTATTTGCAAATAAAGCTAACAGGGCTCACAGTTCCTAGCGACATGTTTCTCCATTCTTCCATCGGTACCAGCCTTGAGTATGCATCAGACTGTTGGCGTTATTCCTCTATCAAGGCTTCATCGAGAGGCCGCTACGGCAATTGTCGCTGCCGTGCATACTGCCCGACCTTCGAAACTAATTCGCTAATAGTGGTTGCAGGGACCCTCTCGGCAACAGGTGGAAGTAATACCAGAAGCACATGTAATTAATCACAATCAATATCTAGAATGTCGAAGCCTTATGGTCTGTTGTCGTTGGGTTTGTACTTTTTCTTCAGCCTTATGGTCTGTTGTCGTTGGGTTTGTACTTTTTCTTCTGAGATCTATGGAGAATGGACATAACATTTGCAATTTTGACCGTACCTGTTAGGTAGACATCGAGATGCATGGATTTAAACACCTCTGTCAAATTACGCAGACCAAAGCTGGTTTGAAGGACAACAGGTTTATTGCAACCTAGCCTAACAAAGGCACGATCACTACCAATGTGAATGATACTTCTAGGTCGCCAGGTCAACAATTCCATGGTGTATAGCTGTACTGTATGGAGGGAGGATGATCATCTACACAGTGAAGTACGATTGTAATTGTGTCCTATTGGGATTAGCGACAATGTTCATAAATCGGAGTCTCGTACTGACCTAGAAATCACCTTAAAACCGGTGTATCATGGTAAAGCTGATGAGATCTGTCCCGCTGGTTGGAGCGTAGTTTTGAACGTTAGCAGAGTCGGAAAGAAAATCCACTTTAAGCAATACTATTAAATATATAGAAGTCCTGTAACATGTTACATCGTTTTGCATTCATAAAACACCATTTTCTTTGTCACTGAGGAAGCCTTTCCTGCCAATCACAGATGACCCGTCTCAGACGTGGACAACATCGGATAAATGCTACAATGGCAATGGTTTACTTTCTTCGAGTGAGTGGGCAGCAACCTGTCTCCTGACACAAGCGGATTTGCAGGGAAAGATCACCAACGAAGCAGGGTAACTCTAGGGTAGCCGCAACCGCAATAGTAGCAATGGTGTACCGTAGTCGTTGGGGTTACCTTAGAATTCCGCCGTGTCGTACAGGAAAGCCCAGGTGCGGATGATCAGCTAGCCGATACATGCTGAATTCTCAGTAGTCTCATGGAGTAGTGAAGTGGTGGTCGGCGACATGGACGATTGCTGTAACGCGGCGATATAAGGGGAAGACGAAGAATACAAATGTAATCAATATGCTGGATATTGAAACAGAACCAAAACTTAAGATGATCTTCATGTTGTCTGTTTATAGCCAACACAAACATAATGTATATGGAGTACGATTTGGATCCTTGATTGTGATAATAGTAAAGGTAGCTTTGAACATTATATTCCCGCGGCGATAGTGGCCATGACATCAAAGTCGGCGGTTGTAAGCGAGACTATTAAAAGCATCAGCTTCGTGTTTCTCACAAGATGAATCGACTGGCTATCCTAATGTAATATTGATAAATGTCCACGATCAGCGATCACGGGGGAAATAGTCTTCGACAAAGGCATTACCAGCTCGTTGGTTGGTTGGTTGATTTGGGGTGTAAAGCCACTTTCAAGATTGTTTTCACTCACATCATGGCTTGCATGCATACGTACTGCTTGTACCAGTCCGGATGTCCACCAGTTTTTATAGTGCTAGCTCACTTGGAGGTATATCATGCCGCAGATAGAACATGAATACCCCTCAGACACAGTATACTGACTCCGATCCGACCAGTCCTTGCTTTACCCCTTTAATGCTGAGCGCCAAGCAGGAGATGGCAATAGACGTATATTACAGTTACATGTATTACCATTCACAGTGTTATACCTGTTATAAGCGACAATAAATAATAATAATAATAATAATATGTGCATTTATATAGCACCACATACAGCAGTGTTGGTGTTCTGTATGCTATCCACGAACACTCACCTTTTACTCTAAGATATATATGTTGTCTAAGTTTTTTCTTCCTCATGCTCACTTGACACTCGTACTTCCCAGTGTCGTCAGGCACTACGTTTTCTATAATTAGGTTCCACTGATTGCTCCTGGGAACGTGGTCTACTTTGAACCTCATGTCCTCCGTCCACGTCCTGGTACCTATAGTCACTGGGTGTGGGTTGGGCACCTTTCTCCACACGATCTGAAATTATATGAGTATTTAGTGCACTCGTCATAACATAAAATATGCACTGTGTATCGTAAATGTCCATTTATTCAGTCATATATTCACTTTTAATCAAACTTGTTTGGCATGTTTCATGCTGCATTTAATTTTAGCCCATTCATATTGTATAATTAATTAATTCATCGTCCTGTATGGGTGAAATATTCCCGCTGTGACGTAAAACAAAAATTCACTCACTCACGCGTAAATGTCCAACGTCCAATATGAACTTAATTCCCTCTTCGTGTAACGATATTCGCAACACTATATTATTTTCATTTTGAATTGGGATTTAGATCCGCTTTCAAGATAATATCACGTATATCACGACTTGTCAGTTTAGGGCAGAAGGAAGCTCGCAACATCAATAAACATAATTTATGAGCACCGGCTGGTATTTACGGACCAAGGTCGCAAAGCTATGAAGTACAACACTGAACTTAATCTACATCTCTTGGTCAGTATATCGCATGTCATAGTATGGCATAGAGTATATCATATTGTGTCCATATTCAGTTATCCGTGCAGCTGTACATATTGTGTTTATTATTAATTTTTATTATATTATGAACAGAATCCACAAAATGAACAGAATCTTCCATAAGATAAAGACATCATGTGCCAGGGCTGTAGCATTAATTAAGTACTCTCCTTGGAGTAATGTTCTTACCATCGTTGATTAGTTGAAATGCAAAATAAAACATGTTGTAATCACATAAGACATGTAACTTCCGGCTATGTGGCTGGCTACACGGTAATTTTGTTTTCTCCATCATAATCTCACTGAGCTTCTTATACCGATGTTCAATTACTGAACCTGTCCTTTCACATGAAAACATGCTAATAGCCACTAAATCTGTTGCTTATTAGCAAATGTTCGTTGAATATCTATTTAAGTGGGAATCCGCTTTGCAAGCGTTTCGCAATTCCACTAAGCTGATATGCAACGTGCGGAGTTGAATTTAATTCCAGGCACCCAGAAATGCAAAACATATTGAAGTCGTGTTTACTTAACGAGGTATTGTAGAATATTCGTGTTCATTTCAAATGTTTCTCATGCGGTATGCACTTAGCCTTCATACAATATAGACCTACACCCATAGACCCATTAAGCAATTTGTAGATTAATGTAATGATGTTTCCAATGGGCTACTATATATTATGCATATTACTTACAATGCATTGAATGGGCTCACGGCTTGTTGAACCCGATTTTTTATGTTTATGGACGTTTAAGTACTCCCGGATGCGAACCATCTTTAGCACGTGCATTAAAGCAATTCAGGAACACGCGTATGTTGATGCAGCGGCTATATTAAAATAGTAATCGAGTTTATCCACAGCTTCTGCCTATCATCAAACGTACACTTAGTCGGGGCTATAATTATATCAGTTGAACTAGCGGGAATTATAGACATGGAAGTAAACAAAGCGAATCCATTCATCACTGGCTACCAGATGGCTCGTCCGTGAAAGACAACCTTGTATTATTGAGGTCGGAGAGACCCCCGTACATATTACTAGGAGATGAAGTAGTCGCGGGCACTTCAGTGGAATAACAGAGGCGAGAGTTCCCTGTGATTTATGCTCTCAATCATACATAGAATTATTAATCTTCCACGGATCCAATAAGCGTACCTGCACCCTTTGATCCTAGCCGGACCTTTCACGAGGCCATACTGCGCATTTTGGGAGCATGTCCATTTGGACGGATTGCTACGGAGCACAATTCCTGCAGATTACGCATCGGTGCGAAAGATATTCGTTTAATTTCTGTCACAACTTTGTTCGGTTATTAATGGTGCACATGTACTTTACTTCGACTAATTAGTCAATAGGGCAATATTCATAAAACTTTAGTATGTTAAATGAGGAGAATGTTATAATTAATTAATAGTAGCAAATACTCTGTCGTTCCATTTCATGTGAACCCGTTTCTATTTATACTTCAACATAAGTGTCTATATTCGTCTAGAACCTGTAGTAATGGGTGCTTAGGAAGTTGACTAGAATTGCCGAAGGAAGTTCTCCACATCATCCGAAACTGTTTCACATCACGCAGCAATTATTTAATGGTAAAGTTGGAGCACCGGACTATTATTGGCTACTTTACTTACACGATCGTGAACGCTAACACGAGACAATTGAACTTTCAAAGAAGAGCCTCTAAAATTGGTTTCTTTACGACTGCTGCATTTCTGTATTTCCGATCCTTCAAGAATAGTCATGCTAGATATTACACATACCCTATGTCATCATATTGTAACGTATTGCCGTCTAGACATAAATACCGACGGGTAAGTATGAATAAGTAATGCTTGTCAGTATTTTAACCCTTGTTAATAGCATTTGGTGCATATGGAAGCCTATATATAGGTATGTGTATTGTAAATAACAAAACCATTGGAGAAGTAGTAGCAGGACTACTTACATTGTACGTTTAACAGCCTTTAGGAAAATGTTGATATAGTCTTGTGCCAACCATTACGTAAACAGTATTACTGCCAAATATCTTTGTTAGACGACATATGCATGTGCATGCTACAATTTGAGTGTTGAGACATTTACACTGACGCGCAGTTTGACGATCATGACGAACGCCTGGCAGTGCTTGTCTCCTACTAATGCAACTATCAATAAGTATTTCTCGAAAACATGAAAACAGTTCAAATACGTATCAGCTCGGGAAGGTTTCTCGTTTAAGGCCTGTGTTGTGTCTTTTGAGCAATACACTGTTCAGATAAAGCGTGTGTACATTGCATGCAGTCTCCACTTGAGTATAGGAGCTTCACATAGAAACAGAAATAACATTTACACATTTATATTTTGGAGAAATCAGACAAGACTAGTTGTTGCCAGACCGAAACAAGGTGGGAGTAGGTGCTTGATGTTTTGTGTATTCAAATTGGTTCTGGATGTTTCACTTCGACACAGGCCCGTGATGAATACTTCTGGCTTGGATTCCTGATGCCAGGAATGTTGAGTTTGCTTCAAGTATTTCCACACAATGTCGGCCAGCATACCACCACTTAGGCTTGTCCGCAGATTGAACACGCGCTGAGTATATTGTTGCCAGCATCTACGTGGCTGTGAGGCCTGTGTGTTTGTTGTAAAGTGTGTTTGGTATATCATTGTATGTAGTATGCGTGTGTGGATTACTAGTATATCATTATGCCTGTGTGTCATCCCCATATTTGTATTATGTCTATCTGTTTGCTATACCTGCGTTTGCTATCCGTTTAAGTTGTCATACCGTTGTATTATATGACAGAAAGTTTGTCATACACTCTACCTGTCTGCGATATATCCGTGTTCGTGTTGTACATATACATATACTAACAAACAAAAATAAACTTGATTGTATTACGGAATTTCTCACAAGAACCCATTGCATAGTATAATTTCCCAATTGTTAAACTATGTCTAGCCCATATGCTGTCATGTCTTTTCAAGCACTTAAACTCGATTATCTTTAAATGGTGCACATGTATGGATACATTTTTGTAAAGCATTAAATGGGAATACAGAAGATCACGTGACCATTACATTGGCGTCACATTCACGTGAAATACGCCTATCGTGCATGGCACTCAGAAAAAGCATATACATATCTGTAGAAACAACGATTTTAAAATCCTTAGACTGTCGAATATCGACATGGGCGCCCCTGCGCAGGTTGGAAGCCGCACAAGTCGTCCCGGAAGTTGTGCGAATGTTTGGTTGCAGTAGATCGTCATGATCAGGAGCAACGTGAGTGACGTCACGTATGGATGACGGACAAAATAAGGTTACGTCATCTGTGCAATCGCTGTCATCGCCGTTTCATCGTCTCTGGAATATTGTTCATGGGTTGGGTCACTTCACAAACCATTCTGAATCGGTCTATACGCCTCGATACATAGGTCCACTTTTGAAGTCAACTCCCCGTCACGTAGTGAGTGATTACCCACATTAAGCTCAAAGAGTTAATATAACAGAACACTGCAGTTCGTCACCTTCTGTAAATCCAATCCAAAATCCCATTTAGTCCAAATCACGTTTCTATTTTGGCTAAGTATATTACTAAATCAGGTCCCGGGATTACGAAACGTTTTGAGTACGATTTCATTCTTGCTTTCACATTTTATACATATATGGGGATTTGTGAACAAAACCTTGCTGGGCATGAGTTTTTCACTCACAAATCCTTCGTAATCTCGGGGCCAGATATCTTTTCTGACCAAATTCTGTTAATATAATATAGTGCCAGGATCGATTGTTGATTATTGCTGTTATTTGAATTGAAAATGTTACATTTAGTTACCTATTGCATCACGACACAGAGTGCGCGGAACAGAGTGACCCTGGACGTAGTTTTACATCGTGAACAACATTAATAAGTAACTCATCCTATCTGGTACCTAGACTATGCTGTGTGAACATGGGAGTTTTCGAACTACATCAATTGCCTAATGTAACACCACAAGTGTGTTCGCGTATGTCTCCGAGTGATCCAGGAACGAGTACTCAATACTGATAGTACTCTCAAGTGTTTCTCCGCCAAACTGCATCTAGACTAGGCGTCCAATTCACGTATTAGCCGGCGGGTACGGCCATGTTTAACTTCCAACCTGAGAGGTCTTCATACATAAGACGGGCCTACAGTCAAGTCAGTCTTCAGTCGATCTACTGTAGGGTTTCCTGCTAGGAGCATTTAGGTTTCTGGCTTTAGTTGTAAAGCTAAACTTGAGTAAAACTGTTTCCGAAACATAAGATGGTTGATTGTAATCTAGGGAGACCAATTCCTTTATTTATAACCTGAAAATATACAATAAAATGCAATTTCTAAAAATAATGAATGCATATTAATGTGTTGTCATTGTAATTGACATTTAAAAAATATAAACAGAGATAAATGATCCGAAACGGATAAATTATTGTCATATCAATAACTAGTGTGCGACATTCAGACTAATACAACTAGATATACTCCAACAACAATCCCCGGATGCTAATTATTTCTGCAACAAGAACTTATCGTTAAGTGTTAATATTGTTATGTGTATATGTTTGTAGTCCATTCCTATTGATAACATATAGTGCCATCAGTAAAGGCACCGAGAAGTATATTTGAATATTGACATTAGATATTAAAGTACCCGAACATAAATGGATTCTAGTTCGGCAATCTTTCACACGTTAATACATTGACTCAACCATGACGCATACAGGGGTTAGAACGGCAGACAATGACTAGACTGCATTGTAGGCGGGTGTTTAGCCAACTGTGTGACTTCTGTAATGACATTTTGTTAATGGTACTGATGGTGTACTCAGACTCACGATACAAACATACAGTAATGACAACTGTACCTTTGGGGAATTTGGTTTCACCTTCAAAGGATGGATCAACATCAAGGGCACGGACTATCCTCCGTTTATAACAATAACACTAACAGTCTTTATATTCAGAGAAGTTTGCCAGAAATGCTACCTTCTTGTACTTGACACAGATATAGTATAGTCTGGTATCTCTAGCAATATTTTGGCTAGTAATGAGTTTTTTTCTCACCCCATAGGCTAATCGTACTCCATTCTGAGTAGCAGTACAAGATGACAATATCGATCTCATGGTTTATCGTGTATCATGACATTATCAGCCCTTAGTATTTCATGACATTTAAACTGAGCTTGTAGTATATCGTAAACCATTTATACTTAGTAAGTAAATACACTATTCAGCCATTAGTATATCATATATCATGACAATCAACACAACACTATTGTGCCCCCCTCCCTCTCTCTCTCTCTCTCTCTCTCTCTCTCTCTCTCTCTCTCTCCCTCTCTCTGTGGAATCTACAGATCACCAATAAAGCAAGGCAATAGTGAGTCTTTAGTATGGAATTACTTTGAACCATTTACAATAAATACAATAATATTGAGCCTTAGAATATCCTAATATAATTTATGTTATTTAGATCAATACATCTGCATAATTTATGCAAATCTGTATATTCTATGTACATCCACAAGAATACATACATGCTATATAAGACGATCTCATGAACATGGATAGCACGATTGTATATAATTAATTTATGCTAATCTTGATTCGTCTTTGAAAACTGAAGAACGTGCACAATTGTTCACCAAGTCATCAGCGCTCATCCGGCATGATCTACATTATATGTACACACTGATGTGAATTTGTACAGTACAGATAATGCGTAGCTCATCGAAGGAACCTCACCAGGCTATCACCGAAATCATTTACAAATGAGAAACACGATCCAATGATTGTCTACTGAACAACATGTCTAGTTTCAATGGAAGATTGCTGATATACTAATTGTGCTATCAGATATGTCCAATTGTCAGTGCTACTGTTGAGCCTATAAGCTATGTTTACACAGCAAGCTAGTGTAGGGACAAAAACATTACCCATGGGTAAAACAGTATTTCCAATTAATATAGATATAGTCTCTACTTACAACTTTTGAAATCATAACCATTACATTGTCACGTTTGTGAGACAATGGTGCATGTGAATGATTGCGCCATTTTAATCACCCTATCCATCTATCTCATCCCCACCCACGTACATGCTCACCAATCCACTCCTCGGATCATCATCCACCATCCCCCCATTCTCACCCCCACCCACACAGAACTCTCCACCCGTCCGACGGACAACCACCCAACTCCAACCAACATACACATTAAAGTTCCTCACTAAATGTTTAAACTAATTTAATCGATCTCAATGCATGACTAGTGCAGTATTGCCGGAATTGCCGTAAGGCTGCACAAACTGAATTAAATGTTTCTCAATAAGTTCAAAGTGTAGAGACTTCGTCGCCTGAGAACCAACTTATTCTAACTAACACTACAACGAGTTTTGGGGAAATGGCGATTAAAGTTTTGCATATCCTTATTTATAAAAGGTGGTGGTTTACAGCTGTAAGATTATACACATACATAACTTAAGACATACATAACATACACACACACAAAATACAAATTAAATCCGGTTAGTTTTCTAAAACTGAAGCACTAAACTTTGAGATCCATAGATTTGTGTGTCCATAACTCTTCATTAACCACATCAAATTGTTTTAATAGCATTTGGAGATAGAATAGTCTGGTCATAAGTCGTATCATGTCAGATTGTTCTATTCTATATTCTAGATTGTGGACTTTGGACGTAGAGCACTCTGGTTCTCAGGCCACGTGTTTATATTAGTATTATAATACATATATTAGTCCAACATAAACAAAGGATATTCTTTTTCTTTTCCCTGGTATAATTTAGGTCTGTGTTGGTGCAATAATGTGAATACATGTCACCGATTTTTGCCACAATCCAATGACGAATCATATCAAAAAGTAACATCTTCGATAAAACATTTTATAGCCACCAAGAGTTAGAATGATGGATGGAGAAATATGTGGAGCATTGCAAAAAAAAAGGATGTATGTTTTTTAAAACATGTTACATGCAATCAATAATTCCAAAACATGGTAGTTTTATTTGTGTAGCAGTACAAAATTATCTCCATCTGAAACCTCCATCACAAAACAATTATTTCGTCAACAATAGCCTTGCCTAACAAACGGTTTATTGAGCAATGCAACATGCAATCGTGATTTGCTAATAGGTTCGGAATTCACCTTAACATAGACCTAATTTTAAAGCTCTTTGAGTATCGCAATCTGACTTCTCGTTGGGGGTGTTTAAATCGCGTGTGGATTTCCGAGAGAACGTGATAACGAGGCAGTTGATTGACCGAGGCATATACAGGATGGTATCTGTCAGTGCTTCAGTCAGCTGAATGTAGTGGGGCGTCTATAGGGGCGAGATCATCAGGAATCCTAGCACACACTCGTGAAGGTGCGACGAGAAGAACTCTACTGAGGCTTGCTGGGGCTTACAACACTTAAACACCCGCACACGTACTGTTGACTTAGGACAACTTGACTGGTTTTACGAATTGTCACACGAAGAACGTCATCATGATGAACTTAATAAGTAAGTACGCGTTAAAGCCACCTGGACATATGAGTTTGTTGAAAGTTAACCATATCAATATAGAATTTGTGTCTTGTCTCGTAATTGTGCATCTAGTTGAAGACAGTCAGTGAATAGTATCAATCAACACTTGACATTTTTAGAATTCGTTCAAAGTAAAGAATCATTAGGCGACTTTCTAATATTATTTTAATGAACATTGACTTTTATCTAAGAAAACCAAAATATTTGAAAAGTTCTGAAGCGGTTAGGGAATAGCACTCGTCTAGACTAAGTATTGTCTACATACATGTATATATGTCTGACCGGTACATGTTTCACACAAGTATAAACTACCATTAATGTATGAACATCTTAAACGTTCACATCCAAGTATATGATGATATATTATTTATGGTCAGTTAACTTACATTACCTGTACATTGTATTTGGCAATATTTATTAATTTCACAATTACGGTACCGACCATAGGTTGACAAATTGCTTTGAGTCATAATATTATGTTTCATATCGAATAACATCTGTGAAATCCAAGGTATATAGTAGGCAATTTATATCGAATTAATTCTTCGTTTAGTCTTCTATTACATATTTATTTTCTCATATTGAAATATGTCTGATCTTATATCAGATGATGTTCCATCAAAGAGAACTAATTTGATATCTAACTCTAGAAGATAGCATATGTATACTAGTATTACGTTGCTTTACAATATCTGCTATACCCGCTATATGAAATTGCTTCATTGTATGTAAAAGTCTACATTCACTAAAAGCAGAGCAGTAAGCAATCTCAATATCTCAAATAACGTAAAGCATACGTATACACGTAGGCCTGTTGTTAGCGAACTGCATAGGACATTTCGGTATTCAAGCGTTAACTGTGAAGTTACATTCAATAACACTTGATTTACAATGTTCGTTATTCGCAGCTACAAAGTACTTCTGAATAGAAGATGATTGCAATGTCTAGTCCACATCAAGACAACTGTTCAAAAGTCTGAACATTGACAATACAATAGATTGAAAGAAAGTGGTAGACATTTTGAACATTGAATAAGGGCAATTGTGGTGAAGCTTGACATTGATAATACATCAATGTAACAGTAATAGTCAAAGAAAGCAGTTGATTGTTTCAGTAATACTAAACGCATACACTCACTGTTTGTTGACATAGTTCGTGGTCAATCGTATTTTCCCTGTATGTATGTACGTTTGATTTTTCTACACAAGTATATTGGGCAACAAGTTACATTTTCCGTATGTTTTTACCGGAAGTTTATACTGGCTATTCAAGCAAAGTTCTACATCTGCGGGTTGCAGTGAGATTTTGCCGTGAAAGCAGTGAAAAGGCTTTGGAAGTACAAACATTGTGTGTATGTCAAGTGAATGCACTTTGCAGTTGTAGCTAAGAACTAGTCCAAAACGAGAATAAATATCTGTTATTGTATGCCTTTAATCGTTTGAATGCCCTACAGAGACTGCAGCCATCAAAACCATATGTAGAACTATTAATATTTAAATGTGGAAGTAAGAAATGATACAGACTCAAGTATGTTGTTGAAGGTCTCGTATATGGACGCCACGTTGCAATTGTGACAAAAACAGCAATATACCTAGACATCTGAAAATATATGAATGTACCTTTTAAATGATATATTTGATTGAATTTGTGTACACAAGTCATAAAATATGGAACGGTTACATTACGAAACCAGTGTTTTTGAAGATATATATCGCGGTATGTTGGATTTATGGCAATATAAAATGTAATTATACCAGCCTACTGAAAGTGTAAGTAAATCTATATAACTCTATCAAGTTATAGTGCATATATCACCAAATACTGGCTCCCACAGGAGATAACGTCAGTAGGACAACAATGTTATTCTACAGGTGATAACGCTTTTC
>JAUTBT010031391.1:0-18776 GCA_032361225.1 Lepetodrilus schrolli | reverse complement strand
TCCTGCCCTAAACTGACAAGTCATGATATAAGTGAAAGAATCTTGAAAGCGACTTAAAACCCCAATCCAAAAAAAAAGGTACTTTATACAAACCAGCTACATATTTGTCATGTCCCACTATAGTTATCAATATTTTAATATTTATTAATTGGGCATGAGAAGCAATAATGGTACCATATTGCGATATGCATACATGTTTATGAAATTAGTTAGTATTTGCCTTCATTCAATTAGTGCATACACTGAACTAATTTAATAGTGTATTCAATAATATCCTGTGTTCAATCGGTAACGTTTCTAAACTTTGCATAGTTATGTTTCGGAAGTGTTATGATATTACACGTGAACAGTATCCATATTAAGTACATATGAAACGTAAGTAAAAAAAAGAAGCATAATTGTCGTACCGATACATGTATGGTGCTGTATCGGAAGGAAATACCAGTACAAACTTGTATTCCAGTATATTGACCCTAACCATTAGGTCATTAATTTAAATAGGATTTTTTCTTTGATTTCATTAGTCCATTAGACTAGATAAAAACACATTTTAATTGGGGTTTAGAGTCGCTTTCAAGATAATTTCAACTTACATCACAACTTGTCATTTTAAGGCAGTTGGAAACCCGCAACATCCATAGCGCCGAATGCTGCAGTAAACCTGCGAGCACCAGCTGGTATTGACAAGACCAAAGATGATAACTACATTACCACTCTACCCATTAGACTAGATAGATGTAATAAAGATATATCACCATACATTATTCAATTAGTTACCTTCTGCCATTGGAATTTTACTTACCAGCCAAAATATATTTGGAGGTACAAAAGCAATTATGTGAATGTACTTAGCATCTATGTGATGTATGACTTTAAAACCTGTAAGAAAGCAACATTGACTTTAAATTCAATCTGCTATATTGCATCCGTCTAGTTTAAATAGTATTTAATTTTGATATATTAATGTTTCGCTGACGTCAGATTCCCATGGCCGCGTCTGAAGCCGCTGTTTGTCAGCAAGTTGGACCAGGTAATGACACAGTTCCTACAGGAGGTTCCCATTGACATGTCGCCTCCGAATCCCAACATTGAACATGTACCGTTCCACGACATGCGTGCCAGGATCATCTCCACCGTAGAGCGATTTCATGGGTACGAGCTTTGATCTACTTTACCCCTCGAAAATCTCAAACAAGTTTACCTCTAAAATTTCATGTTTGGATATTGAAAACATATCCCTTTTTATTTATTTCCTGAGTCTGCTTTTCATTATGTTATGGGCTAGTAAAAAAAATAATTATTTGCAGAAAACGTTTTTATTTATTCGATTTTTCCATTGTTATTCAGACTTGTAGATTTTGATGGTATGTTTCATCCCTAGAAATAAATTACGCTTGTGTACATTACAAATAGGAATTTGGTTAGCTTGATTGATGCCCTATGCATTTGTTTTGTTAGATCATGTTCCATTTGGGTTTTTACTATTTATAATCATATGCTGTGCAGGGTACTAGTATTATACACATTTAATCAGTTATTGTATGGGAAAATAGCAGAATCTTTCACCAATTAGTTTCACATGAATATTTTACAGCATTTGGCCATGGCACCAATGCTAACTTTCTACAGAAACTGTCCTGTGAACATGACAACAATTATATGTATTTTATCTCTATTCCATTTCCAGGGCTCCATTCACTATTCAGAGGTTGTGTGAACTTATCACAGATCCGAAAAAACATTACAAGAGGAGCGATAAATTTCTACGAGGGATAGAGAAGGTACGATCATCTCATCCAATAATTTCCTGCATCTCGCATTGTGTGATAAGTATTTTGCCTTAGATAAAAAAAAAATGGATAACTAAATCCAACAATTTCCTGTATTACTGTAATTAGAACTGTGCTATCTATAAATATTTGCCATCAGATCTACAATAACGTGTAACTAAATCCAACAATTTCCTGTATTACTGTAATTAGAACTGTGCAATCTATACTACCATCAGAATTTAAGGGAACGATTATATTGATATATTTATTTTACTTTCAAATACGACCATACAAAGTGGTATATATAAAAAAAGAGATAAATAATTGTAATGAAATTTCCAATACATGCGAGAAAATGCACGGGCTATACTAATCTGGCACATGCTTGCACCTGTCTCTTTGGGTTGTGTAACGGTGGTACTTATAAGTCGCCTCTCTTTGAACAAAAATATGTAATATAATTATACATTCCCTTATTTTGTTTACTGTAGTATATAAATATTTGCCATCAGATCTAAAATAATGTGTAACTAAATCCAACAATTTCCTGTATTACTAATTATTACTGTGCGATCTATAAATATTTGCCATCAGATCTAAAATAATGTGTAATTAAATCCAACAATTTCCTGTATTACTAATTATTACTGTGATGTATAAATATTTGCCATCAGATCTAGAATTGTATACCCAAATGTAAAATGACTGGCAGAATTGTTTTATTAATTTTCATTTGAAGTATTAATTTTTGCCAACTCGTCATCTGCTGAAGGGTTGTTAAATTTCAGATGCTGTTAGAAATGTGTAAATTTATGTTATTTTTTCTCGTTTCAGAATGTTCTAGTTGTGAGTACAGTGGATCCATTTGGAAAGTAGGTGATCTTAAATTCATCACATTCTTATCTTATTAGTAGTAATCAAAGATTTATTTTTGTCAACATCAATCTAGTGTGTATTATTTACATTAATATTGATACTTGTTGCATGTGTGAAAGATTCCTGATGCCACATAAAACAATAAATCGCTCACTCACACATTGGTATATATAACTTGCATATTTGTGTATAATCAAAATGAGGGTCATTGAATAAGTCTCAAATACAACCATGCATACTTCCAACTTTTTCCTGACCAAATTTCTTATTCCGTTTTCCAGGAAGGTTGTGTCAGATATGCGGAACCTGGTGAATGGCCTCGACACGAATGGTTGCACCCAGACCGCAGTGGCTCTCCCTCATCCTCCTGTCCCAGCCTGGTCAGGAAATGGCGCGAGCCCCACCCCTAACACCACCAACGCGGCATGGCCCCAGTCTCAGATGGACTCCGACCAAGTGAGCCAATCAAACGGCAGCCAGCTGGAATGCTTGCAACCCGTAGAGGAGTCCTCCCAACCAGCAGAAGATCACGCCCAGCCAGCAGAGGATCACGCCCAGCCAGCAGAAGATCACGCCCAGCCAGCAGAGGATCACGCCCAGCCAGCAGAAGATCACGCCCAGCCAGCAGAGGAGCATGCCCAAACTGCAGAGGAGCATGCCCAGCTTGAAGGAGCGGATGCACAACCTGAAAGAGTGCATGCACAACCAGAACTGGAGCACACCTGTCACGAAGAGGGGCAGAAAAATACTCTTCAGGACAGGCTTGAGGACGTGCAGCAGAGTGATGTTTCCGTGTCAGGAGGAACTGATACAGGTCGGGGGTTGGAGTCGGATAAGGAAATGTCGGTGGAGGGGGAGGACGACCAAGAAATGCATCCACAGTCAGAGGAATTGCCTTCTCAACCTCCCGAGGAAGATAACCCTCCCTCTCCGTCTGAGCCCGACTCGGACGTCTCATCGTCGGCAGTGTCTCAGACAGATACCTTTAGTGCGGTTGAATCGGACCAATCGGATACAAAGGCAGCATTCACTCAGATGGAATCAAGGGAGGCAACTCCGTCAGAGCCGTCGAGTAATGAAGAGAAGGAACGCGATGATTCTCCGCCATCGAAGATAGCGCGAGTGGAAGAGTGTGAAATAAAAAATGTGGTGGATTCTTCTCCCGACCCTGTGACTCAATCATCCTCAAATAATGGTAAGTGAGGACAGTTTTGTAGTTGAAATTTGATTGATAATGGCTGCATTTGGACCTGGAAACCTACCTAAGCGGTCTGAGTGTGTATCTGGTGATCATGTGATGTTGATCTGGCCTTGAGGTTACAATAGATTTTTGAGTACAATCTCACGCTCAACTCGAGGTTTTGTTAACAAATCCTTGTATAAAATTTGAACTTGAGCATGAAATTGCATGAATAATTGGGTGAATATATCGCATATGGGTAAATGTAGATATTTAAAATAACATTTTCTTTTTGTAAATATAAATAAAGTGCAATTAAATTTAGAAAATTTTGAAATTTAAATTACAGCTTAATATTTGTCTTTTGTAGACAGCGAGGTGACTGGGGACTCCAGCAGTATTGCAGTTACAGTATTGTCCGACCGGGCTCAAGTTTCTTCCTCCGATACTCCCCCACCTCCTTCACACTGTGACCCCCAGAACATATCCCAGACAGAGGGCTCCTCCTCCTCCCCCCAGGAGAGCGTGCAGTCATCTACAGACGGCCAGGGTCACATGCGCTGTGACACGAGCCCTGTGCACTGTGACATGGACAACAGTCATCTACATAACGCCCCATCGCCCAGTCGGGACAGCCGTGGCACCGAACCCAGTGTGATGGCAGACAGCGGTGATAGTGTTGTTGTCGCGGTCAGTTCTGACAATGTCGCGGGAAGTTCCGACAATGTTGCGGGAAGTTCTGACAATGTCGCCAATGTCGCTGCCAGTTCTGACAATGTCGCCAATGTCGCTGCCAGTTCTGACAATGTCGCGGCCAGTTCTGACAATGTCGCGGCTAGTTCGGACAGTGCTGCAGTTAGTTCGGACAGTGCGGAGGCCACAGTGTCGGACTCGACGACCACCTGTGAACAGACTATACGTGACGGTCGGTCGCGTCCTTGCGAAAAGTCCGACGTTGTGGACTCAACTGAGCAGGCCATGGATACGGATATCGTTGCAGCTGAATCCTCGAGTAAATCTGAGGATACAAGTCAAGCTGTTGAAGCAGAAGAGCCAATGGATGAAGACTGACCATCAGGATGGCACATATCGAATGAAGCAGTACTGAATTTCAAATCCATGTTGTAAAATTATAAATCTCAGGACAAATATCATTTCATGCCATCATGTTTACATTTGTATGTAAATCGTTATGTAATCCGCATCGTAAAACTTTTTTTTTTTCCCTACCAAGGCCGAACAGATGTACATGTTTTTATTTAATGTTACATTACATTGTTACAGCATCGGGCATGGAAACCATGTCTTGCTCAAGAGGAACGGCATCCGTGGTTTTTACCATCATCTCATTGAACAGTATCGTGGATATTTATGATTCATGGAAGATAATTCGATTATATATGAAATAAAGCTACGATTCAATATGAAAAGATTTGTCTGTATACTGTTATCAACATCTTTCACCAGCTGTGTAAGAAGACGGAATTGAGTCAATATTCTTGAAGGGCCCAATTTGTGTTTAGAACATTCTTTGTTGTGTTCATAAGTTGTCTCCCTTGCCCATGCCCATATCTGCTGGAGTGCATTCATCAACTGTGAACTTTCGAACATGCCGAGAATGGAATTCGCAGTGAGCATTTTGTAGATAATGAACACCCTGCCTAATTTCCTGGGAGTGTTGCTGAATGCGCCCCTAGCCACGGTGAGATCTATTCCCCGGCCCCGGATCACCAGATCTGGACCCAATTCCTGGCAATCTGATTGGCTCACGTGACCCAAATTATGAGTAAGATTTTAACCATGTGAGCCAATCAGATTGCCCAGAATTGGGTCTGGGTCCGGGGAATAGACCCCACCCCTGGGTAATCACTTTTACTGTTCTACGATATCTTCAGGACACTTCTATTATATCTTCAGAATTAAAAATTTTGTAAATTATCTTTCTCTTCTAAAAATAATTGGTCTTTCAAATCTCGATTAATACTAAAAAATTTAAGGTACAATTTTTATGTTTTCCCAAAAATTTGTATTTTCTAAAAGTTATTTATTGTATACTTTCCATATTTATGCATGTAGGTGTAGTGTTTAAGTTAGTACTGTAAGGAACTTTGTATCGTAATTTTCATCGATGTGTGCCAAATCCACAATTTGTGTGATTTTTCTAGTTTATTCCCTCCTGCCTTATATTACTCATAGATCCATCTTCAACCCAGTTCATTTTTTATTTATTTTTTAATATAATGAATCTTGATGTTATGTTTAGGAGCTAGACAAAACTCTTTAGCACTTGATCTATGTCTATGCAAAGCAGACATTCAGATGTTGTCAGATCACACATACTGTACTTCACAAACACCATTGATAACATTTTATTGTGGTGGACAAGATGACAATGACGACGACGACGACATGTTACAGCTCTCCATGAGCCATGCTCTTTATTTATTCCCCAATATGGAGATGAAACAATGGTTTGGTACATCACAGCTCACCATGAATACACAGGTTTTTGGTCATCGGAGATAAAACCATGAATTGGTAATCCACTAGCTGGATGTTACTTGTTACTTCTGTATAGTGCTATGTTGTCCGTGTCATATACAAAGATATCTTTATTATTAAATTATTTATTTATTAATTATTTGGGGGGGGGGGGGGATTATTTTTAATGATTATTTTCTTTGTACACATTGACATTTCTTTTCCAAAAATGTATAAAAACTAAATTGAAAATAAAAATCGCCCATCTTTGCCAAGGATCAAAGCACTGCGACACTGACGGTAGCCAGTATTTAGAACCAATGGTATTGGCTGCTCTGAGAAACTGGAAGCTTGGAATGTATTAATTTACCAGGAAATTACCATGGCTGGTTATATCGTGTGTTTTGTGGGCCAGAGTATGCTGGATGTTATTTTAAGTAGAATTCCTCAAGAATACCAAAATAATCAATGACACCATGGGTTTGACATGTACATATTATATACATGATACAGATACTAATGGTCTAGTATTATGCAGAGTTGCCCACTGATGAAGTAATTTTAGAGACAAAACAATATTTCTCCTGCATTATACACATGACACGGGGAAAATATTTTCTTACTATGAAATGCAATGTGGAAATTGAGAATATCATCACAATTCATCTTTAATGTTCTCGTCATCTTTTTTTCCGTTGTCATC
The DNA here is from genome assembly GCA_032361225.1 of Lepetodrilus schrolli. Classification (NCBI taxonomy): domain Eukaryota; kingdom Metazoa; phylum Mollusca; class Gastropoda; order Lepetellida; family Lepetodrilidae; genus Lepetodrilus; species Lepetodrilus schrolli. The sequence continues at coordinate 11,764 of JAUTBT010031391.1, read as the reverse complement.
TTCATCTTCATCTCCATCTTCTTTATCATCCAACTCATCGTCATCTAGGAAATATAATTAGAATATGAATTAATTATACAACTTTGACATCAGAAATTTCACATACACGTATATACATATATATCCCAAGTCTACAAAACTTTTTGAGGACAATTTCATGCTCAAGCTCAATGAAAATCAATGCAGTAAATGAACAAGTTGGGAGTTGTATCTTTCTGAGGTATTTCACTAAATACTGAGTTAATCTGTACATTGTGGGAGGACAGCCTGAAATAGCTTTCTGTTACAGCACTAACCCCTGTGGAATAGCTGGTATAAAAAAACCCAGGGATGATGTACGTTATATATTCAAGTGTTTGCTGCTTATACAATTGATCTCCACAGACAAGAACATACTGGGGCCCATTGTCAAAGATGGACCAACATGCCTGAGATTATGAAAGTCTTTAGAGTATGATTGCATGCTCTACTGGTTTTGTTTACACATCCCCATATAAAATTTACGCTTGAGCATGAAAAGTTTCACAATCTCGGGGCTTTTGATATTGAGGATGGTCAGTAAATGTAAGGCATCGTTTTGAAATGGCAAATTTCTTAATTTCCACAATTATAGGATTATGAACCTGTTATGCATCACAACAAAATGTTTGGTTCACGACTCTCCATATAAAATTTGAGCTTGAGCATGAAAATGTACTCAAATGGTTTCGTAATCTAGGGGGACCTGATAGACTTAATGTGCCACAATTTTTGTTTAGATCTCCATACTGTGCATTAGTATGGCTCTTTGCAATTTCAGTTGCCATGAATGAATTGACAATACATGTATATGAGCGACATGTATGATGTAAGGTTTAACTGATAGATTTAAAGTGTTGCAAAATTACTCAAAGAGCCTCAAGTTGGTGATGTACTGTAAATATATATAATATTATACTTTTCCATCAAAACAAGTGTAAGTGTTCTCTGAAGATATCCAGGATAGGACTTGAACTCAAGACTATTAGGTTTGTAGTTTGACAAACTATTTTATCACATTTCACCAGGATGCATTTGTGCCATTGACAAATAAAGACAACAATGCTTCATTTTCAATGTATAAAATGCAACAAGAGATTGATAGAATATTCACCAGAATGCATTTGTGCCATAAAATTGATAAATTAATAAAAAGAAATCAGCATTAAAAATGCAACATACAAAATGCAATAAGAAAGATTGATTGAATATTAGACTTGTTTATTGATGACAAGATTTCACGCTTACAGCAAGTATATTAGTAACTCTCATCAATGCTGACAACTTGATGTTCACGTATTGAGAGTCTCTGAACTGCATTGATTGGTCCATGGTTTTATAACTACAATATCCATTGTTTTGTACAGGAGATCGCAGTAATGGATAGAAAATTTATTTCACACACTTCAGGACAGTGATTATGGAGTTATAACGTCACTGCGGGAATCTTTCACTCATTTGCGACGAACACACTTCAAGAAATCCTAACACTTTAAAATCTATTCACTATATGGAGCACACAAACTATTGATCTAATAACATGTTAGAAACAAAATCTGTAAGTTGCATGGTTTAATATACATGATATACACTGATGGATTGTCTCAAATGAAATATTGTGAATAGTTCCTGTTAAAAAACCACCTGACACCAAGGTTATGAAACTTTTCTGAGCACAATTTCATGCTCAACTCTAAAGTTTTGTTCACAAATATTCATGCAAAATTTTAGTTGAGGAAGAAATAGTACTTAGAAAAGTTTAGTAACCTCAGTGCCTGGATATTACAACTAAAACATGAGTTAACATTCGTTACAGAATATACCTCAATGACAATTTCTATCATTCAAACCTACTGAAGATTTCAACCGTTCAGACATCCATATTAATAGAAGCAGTGATAAATTAAGAGTTCATTCATACAAATCATAAATACACCGCGAGTATTTATAGGGCTCGCATATATAAAGTTAAGATTAATCAACATCCAGAAATTCACAGGGATTGATAGCCAGGCTACTTGTACAGAATAGTGATAGATCAAATACAAGTAATCGTAGAATTCAATTGATCATTCAAAATTACTAAAGAAGATAGCATTAATATTGAAAGGTTTCCTTGGTGGAAATAATTCAATTAAAATCAATAAAAAGAGGTTAAAGTAACTCTCATGGACGATATCTAATGGAGACATGAGGGAGAAGTCATTGCTTTTCATAAAATTAAATTCATTGAAGAGATGTAAATCAACCACTTGAATGTTTCTTACCATAAGAATTATATACTTTAAATCACTTATTTAATGCGTCTTTAATTTAATGCGTCATTAATTTAATGCGACCTCTAGATTTTAGACATAAATGCAACACACCATGCCACCATTCATGTATTTTCATGTATAAAATTAAATTTATTGAAGGATTGTAAATTAACTACTTGAATGTATCTTACAATAAGTATATAATTACTAGTATATTACAAATATATACGGTACTATGAGTTATCTTGCAGCAGTTACATTGGTATAAAAATGAATGGTCACTCTGAAAACGAAAATAAACATAGTTTTCAAACACAGACTTCCTTTTGTGTATAGTCATGATAGTAGGAACGTGAAATTTCAACAAAGTAATATTGAGTATATCTATTTTATTTAGACAAAATTCACAAATATCCATGAGAAAGCTGCTTTAAAATAGGGATCTGGGTTTGACTTCAATTGTGACACGCCTATTACAAATGGAATTCCAATCGATCTTTAACAAATCATATTTTGGGGTCCGATATTTAGCACTAGTTCCAATAACGGTCATGTGGTGACTTTACATCTACGTTAAAAAGACCCAAAATGCTCATAACCAGATTTGAATGAAATATCATGTGAGCAAAATGCTTATCCTTGCAAACCAGATACATGTACACCAAACTTGAGCAGTGAAAATAAAATGTTAGTAGAACACAGCACACAAATACTAACTATGTACAAGTAATACAAGTCAAGACATGTCATTAGATAAATTGCATAATAATAAGATATAAACATTGTACGTCAACACCACTGTGCACCGACTAATGTTTTCTCCAAACAATTAAACTGGGGTTGTTAAAGTCAAAGGGAAGTACTGTTTGTACTGTTATATTGATCTACATTTTTTAATAAAGGAAACGAAATAAATAGATTTTATAAGATATTAAAATTAACATTTGACAATTAGCTGGGTGAAAGCAATATCACAACAATAACTCTCATGACCAGGCCCCAAGATTACGAAACATTTTGAGTACGATTTCATGCTCAAGCCCAATTCTTATATGGGGATTTATGAACAAAACTTTGAGTTGAGCATGGAAGCGTACTCAAGAAAGTTTAGTAATCTCTGAGCCAGTAGTAGGTACATATGCTAAATACTGGATTCTGTACAAGCAGAACAGAAATGGAATGGCAAATTGGACATGGTTACACTTTTCCCTGTTGGATTAAATCAAGGTCACTGCCTCTGACAGCATCTCTGGTTGCCTCTGGCAGGAACAGGGTTAAACAGTCATTTGTAAACTACAAACAGCAATATGGTCTACGATATGACAGACAGGGAAAACATGGAAATAGTATGATGTGATGTAAATTTGGATACCAGCACTAAAATAGACAAGGACATGAAAGAGGTACAGAATAAACAGAAAATTGTGGTTTGATGACAACCCAAGAATAATTCTAGTCAATCCATCAGCTGCCATGCTCACGAACATGAAAAACACATGAGACAGAATCCATTCAAGAAATATTGAAAATGCTTAATTATGAACAAATATCCAATTGATGGTCAGAAATAATAAAATATGTGAATTGTAAGATTTATAAGTCAGTTATGGCACAGATTGGACAACATTTAAGAGGTTGTCTCAGATATGCTGTTAACGCAAACTCGTAACAATCTGGTATCATTTCTCAAAGACTTTATACCCACTATGAGACCATAGAGCTCACATCAGTAGTATCCAATTGTCATGTAAAAGACAATTTTTTGCATTGGGGTTTAGAGTCGCTTTCAAGATCCTTTCACTTATATCACAAATTGTCAGTTACGGCAGGAGGAAACCCACAACTGTAGCGCTGAATGCTGCAGAAAACCTGCGAGCACTGGCTGGTACTGACAAGACCAAGGATGATAACTGCATTGCCACTCTACAGACATCTCATCCTATCAATATCGTGTAGAAAGGTAACTTTCGCGAACATTGATGTTGGGCTCCCGGGGCGGGATTTGAACCTGGAACCTTTGGCTCCGAGGTCCAACTGTTCTACCACTGCGCTACCACCCACCCCATCTCGTGGTAGATACGAGAGCTTTGAGAAACGATACCCTGCATACATTTCATTGACCATTTAGAATAGATTGCAAGAACATTGCTACCTTACTGACACTGCCTACTCCATGTCAACACACACTGTGACACTGACAAGCCCATGCCTACTCACTGTGACACTTTTTATTCCATGCTAACACACACACTGTGACACTGATGCTCATGTTTACACACTGACACTTCCTACTCCATTCATACAGTGACACATAAGTCCTTTCCTACTGACTGACTTCCTCTGTGACACTGCCTACTACCTTTCCTACCAACACGGACACAAACATGCCTACACTGTGACATGCTTTATTCCATGCCTGCATGCACACACACACATGTACAGTGGAACGGCCTACTCCATTACTACATTGACAGTGCCTACACCATGCCTATAATGACACTGCTGCCTACACACAGTGACACCGACAACACAACAGCCAACTATAAAAACACGACTCCAAAATGCATTATCACGACTCAACTTCTCGAGTTCTGCTTTAAAAGGACATTATGAAAATGAACAATGGAGGGCTGTACATGTAAAATTACAATCGTGTAATAAACAATTCTGTGACTCAAAACAAGGGTTTTGCTAATACTACCACAGTACAAATCTTCCATGCTTTCTGTCAGTCATACATGCATTAATAAATAAATACTGGTGCTGTACTCAGAGGGTTAAGTAAGACACCCCCCCATGTATACCATACAATGCACATGTTACATACACTGATGACCATTGTATAGTCCTTACCATTGCAGATATGTATATAGAATCTGAAAACATGTTAAAATGAATGCATCGATGACAAAGCAGAAAGAATAGAAATGACATTATTAGACAATAATAGGTTGCTTATAAATGATGAACGACCTTCAGGCCAATAATAGAAATAGAGTCCTTGAAGTGTTTTGCAGACATCATACTAATATGCTGGCTAGAATATTACATCCATGACCTTGACCTATGATTCCACAATGACATTAAAGCAACTCTCACGGACGATATAAAGAATCATATCTCTAACGGCGACACTAGAGTTTCCATAAAATTAAATTCATTGGACAGTAAATTAACCACTTGAAGGTTTCTTACAATAAGAATTATATACTATATATCAATATAGTATATATTATATAATTATATTATTATAGTTACTATATTTATTATTATTATATTATAATTATATACTAATATAAATATATTATAATTAAATACTATAAGAATTATCTTGCAGCAGTTAACTTTGAATAAAGAAAATTAATGGTCCCTCTGTAAACAAAAAAGAAACAGTTTTCAAAGATAGAATTCCCTTTGTTATGTGCATAGTAGGAACGTGAAATTTAAACAAAGTAATATTGAATATATATTTTATTTAGACAGAATTTACAAATGGCAAAATAACCGTGAGGTTGCTTTAATCTATGATCTCTGAATGACCATGACCTTTGATACCAGAATGACCTTGACCTATGACCCCAGATATCATCTACAGTACATGTATTACCAACTAAAACTACATTGGAAATATCAAATCTTCAATACAAACAATTATGAGACTGTTGATGCAAGCCTGCTATTGATGAATAGGAAACCATCACAGAGTGAAACCAATATAGGAGTCATTTGGACTAGGACAAGACTTAGTTTAAAGATATGATAAATTCATACTTTGAGAGTATTTAAAAACATATAAATATGATCTTTATAATTTATAATTGACCTTGACCTTAAAAGGCATTGACCTAATTTCCGGTATCGATATCATTTATGAATTAACTTACATGGTATTTATAATTGACGTGGTAGATTCTGGAACTGTAATACACCCAATTTCAGATAAATATTTATTATTGACATATCTTTCACAAATGAGCGCGACACATGTACTACTCAGAAATTCAATATGCCTGCCAATAAAGATAATACATGATAACAGATTAACACTGCCAAATTAATTTTCTAAAATGGACGACACGATATAAATAGTATTGCTTTTGATCAATGGCGAATTCTCCGTAATAATGAGGAGTGATCATAGAGATTAACGTCGCTGTGGGAATCTTTCACCCATTCAATCTCAAGCGAGAATCTCCGTAATAAACGTCAATCTCAATGTACATGGTAACATTATTAGAAGAAGCTGGAATACCAATACACAAATATCGATATCAAAACAGTTATTGGTATAACAATCAACAAGTTTCCGTTTGAATATTTTAAACACACTCCATAGCCGGCAACGATGCCGAGAACTGTTAATAAACTAGGGGCATTTTTATTATGATAACTCTTCTGTGATTTCTTTTGCTTCTTAGCCAAAGGATTGATGAATTTCGGTTTGGGATCATCTGAAATAAAAACGGACAGGGGAAGCATTAGTCATAATGCCACGGCCAGATTGAAAAAGGATTGTTTGGGGGAGATTGCAGCATTAAGAGTTTTAGTGACATAATATGGGGCAACTGACGTACTGCCAACAGAATTACAATGAGGCAAACAATGTTAAACTCATGTGAGTCACAACCATAGTAGAGTCACAACCAAAGTATGACCAATCAAAGTGCAATCAATCAAAATACAATCAATCAAAGTACTATGAAAGTAAATATGACCAAAGCACAACCAAAATAAATATGACCAACTAAATATGAACTACTAACAATCAAGTACAATCAAGTACAATCGACTAGCATGTCACAAACTCTAACCAATGGCCAACCAAGTGTAACCAAAGCAATCGAGGTATAATCAAATAAAGTATAACCAAAGTAAATATAATTAAGCTACAACCATTAAAAGTACAGGCAGCAATGTCTAACTAACGCACAACATATAACGTACAAAAATTACGTACAAATGTCCATTTTGAAGTAAAGTAAATAACTTATTGACAGGTTAGTAAAAATATACCTAATAAAACTTGATACAATTCCAATAAAAAAAGTTCTTGTAGTATAGCTAACCATTGAGTTTCATAATAGCATAATAAATCAAATACAATGTCAGTTATGTAATGAAAGCTTTCCATAATGTTTAAAACCAGAAACTCTGCCTGTCTCTCCAAACACATACACGTATCTTCCATTTTCAATGCCAACATAAACTGTTTATTATTATTATAGTGAAATATTATAGTTTGGTGGAAAACAAATGTCAATAAATATTGCAAAACCAATGCAAAATGCATAAAAATGTATTGATTAGAAAAATGCATATCAAATATGGCAACACACAAGCCATACATTCGATGTGGATTACTCATATTACAACACTATCATTGCCAGATAGGATAACCAAGTCAAACATGGCAATTGTGATTTCAGCGGGAAAAAATCATGGGTTCTAGCAGCACAAGTGTAAATATATCCGCGGATTTCCGTGGATCTGCCGAACATTGCCATGTCTGCCAAATAAGCCAGATCATGGCAGTATAAGACTGGGTGGGCTAAAAACTAACCAGGTAGTGAACTGTGGATGGTATTGTTTTGAATATAGGAATGTAATGTTCATAATTGTGATAATCATTGTATATTTCACTTCACCATCTTATATTTGTGACCACATACCATGTGTAAAAGTCTCACATATGATGTTGTTTTAAAGCCACACTTCCCTGATTTATGTTGGACTGGACAATATAGTGTTAATTAATTAATGATATATTGTTAATCAATGCTCAATTACAGGTAAACAGTAATAAAATTTAATTGGCTACAAAATAGAATATGTTCACTATTTCAAGTTCATCAACTCTATCTATCATTGGGAGTCAATTGTATTCAAAATGAACTCCAAAATATGCCATTCCATAAAATAATAATTACAAAATAAATCTCAAAATAATGAGTTGTAGTGTCACTTGCATAAAGGTTGTCATAAAAAATATATATTAACACTGTAATAAAAGAAAACAAGCAAAAGAACAACCAAAATCTTTGCTATGGGTTTTTCTCGCACTACACGTGTGTTGATACATTAAATTTAATAGTCTACAATGTGAACAATCATAGAATTCAATGCAACAAAGCAAACAACAAAAGAATCCAACACAGGAATGACAATCACATACTTCACACAATTAAACTAAGGACAATCATACATTTCACAATCAAACTTAACCTTAGGATTAACCATACTTTACACAATCAAATTTAAACTTAACCATACTTTACACAATCAAACAAACTTAACTATACTTCACACAATCAAACTTAAACTAAGGACAAACAATCATATACTTCACACACCTGAACTTAGTACAAGGACAGCATTATGTACTTCACACAATCAAACTTTGACTTAAGCGTTAAGAATGAAACTTGAAACTCAGGACAGAAGATAACATATTTGATCACACAATCCAATTGGTATCAAGGACGATCTTATCCAATAAAATTTTGTACCCTCAATTTAACACCGACTTTGGGGTTATGATATGCTCCCAGCGTTATAGCAACCAGCCTTATAATTAAATCGCCCCAAATCCGTTTTTTTCTCTTCTCGTAATATTCAAAGAGGAGGTAAAGAAAAGTGCCCAAACTATGATATAACTTTGTTGGAGGATAAATTAAGCATATATGATGTTAACACCTCCAACAAACAAATGACAGTTCATCACCATTCGTAGATGTACTTAGTAGTACGAGTAGCTATTGCAATTGGATTCTTCTTAGCTTATATGTTAAGTATGGGTGAAATATTTCTGCTGCGATGAAAAACACTAATTCAATCAAAACTTTGCCTGTATGATTGGGTACCCCTAAAACAGAGTACCATTTTAAGGTTTTTTTAATCTTTTACAGGGACATCCCATAGGAACAACCAAAGATAAACCATGTCACATCAGAAATATATGTCGAACAGGTTCCTTTCACATTAAATAAAATACATATCACTGTTCATTTGTGTTGATATACATATCAGTCCTGTTCAACAGACTGATCGTAGCACTACAGGAGTTGCAAGTTACTATACACTTATGAAAGTTACGACTCTCGTAGGATCAACGATCGTTCTGTGAACCCAGGACGTCCTTACATGAAGCTCTCGTATACACTAAGCGACCCTTACCCTCTCGTAAGGGTCTTGTATATGCAGCGATTGAGACAACTTATGATGGAGTTAATTGTCTTGTACGGAATATGAGAGCTTCATGAAAGGGTACCCAGCACAATGCTTGGTCGTTCAGATGTTTCAGGAAAGTTTTGCTGTTAAGTGTTAAAGACCAGGAAGAAGCTTACTGAAGGTATCAATGAGATCCCAAAACCACTACACGCATGAATACAATGGAATGAGTGATTATGGAGTTTTAATGTCGCTGCGGGAATCTTTCACCCATTTGCGACGACCATGAATACACGATCTAGCCATTCCAGAATACGATCAAACTCAGCATAATACACGGTGGTGCAGATGTTTCCGGAGAATTTCAGCTGTTAAAAACCGGGAAGAAACCTACTGAAAGTACTAATGAGATCACCAAACCACTCCAGGCATGAATACAAGACGTAGCCAGAATAAACTAGAATTCCTGGGTAATGTTACCTTTAGGTTTCTGCACACACTTGTCATCAGAGTTTCTCTGGAATCCGTCCACACACTGGCACATGTAAGTTGAAGGTTCGTTAATGCATCGCTCCATCGTACCGGAACATAGAGAACTGTCTGCTGCACACTCATCAATATCTGCAGATCATACACAGAAATTAGAGTTGTATATATTATCGTTTTTGTTTTTTTAAAACTAGCAAAACAATTTTTGCCACATATGGGTGAAATATTTCCGCTGCGAAGTAAAGCACAAATCCAATCAATCAAATATTAAAACAATTTAATTAATTAATACAAAAGATTTTAGCATACTTTTGAGGATATTAGCATCACCACAAAACTAACTGTCTGACCATGAATCCTACAGCCTTATCCAGATTTTGTATATTAGTAGAATGTTTGTGATGAATACTTTTGAAGATCTCACAGTACCCCGAGAGTGACCCACAGTACACTGCATCCTTACCCAGACACTGACCCCCCTCCTGATAGAATCCTAGACTGCAGGCGCGACACTTGGAGTCTCCGCCCCCAGTACAGCCAACACACGATATGTCACAGGCTGGAATAAAAAACGCAGAGAATGTAAACAAACAGGCAGAAAATCAACTGGCCTGTTATACAAAAGGGTCATACTGGTAGGTATAAATTGAGGTATACGTCATTACCTACTATAGTTAAAGCATGGCATATACTCTGTTTTAAGCCCAGACTATATTTTACGATCATTTTGTGACATGTAAACAAGATCAATTATTGTTTTTAAGGTACTGAAAATTCAGGAGAATGCTGTTGAAAATATATGGGAGGAGGTTAAATAAATAATAAATAATAATAATAATAATAATAAATAGTAGTAGTGGTAGTAGTAGTAGTAGTAGTAGTAGTAGTAATAATAATAATAATAATAGTAATAATAATAATAAATAATAATAGTAATTATAATAAATAATAATAGTAATAATAACAATAACAACAATAGTAATAACAATAATAACAATAATAGTAACAATAATAGTAATAACAATAATAATATATAATAATAATAGTAATAGTAATAACAATAACAATAACAATAACGTGTGCATTGTCATAATTCTGTTCTGGGGAATCAATACATACTAAGTTGTGGCAGAATTAACTACATGAATCTTTGCCCAAAGGAAACATTGCAGAAGATAAATCCAAGGTTTTCTGTTTAAAAAAAATACTTTACAAAACTACAGATCACTAATACACAGGCATGACAATTGTGATTTCAGTGGAAAATAAGCCTGGGCTCTGGGGGTCAAGCCACGGGGGTCAAGGCGTCAAGCCATGTCCAGGGTAAATAAGTCGACCCCTGGGAAATTGCCATGCCTGAATACATGTGTACTAATACTAATACCGGTCTGATGGTGGTGCGTCTACTCACAGAAACAGGAATAAGAGCCAGCAGTGTTCACACAGTACTCGTTATCCTTACAGGGCGACGTCTCTGCCTTACATTCGTCAATGTCTGAAACAAACAATAGACACAAAAATGTAATTACATCCATCTACAATATACATATTATTTATGAAATTAATATTCAGCATGACCACAAACACATATTTTCCTGTGTGAGAAAGCCTTGGAAAATTGTGCTAGAAAATCTTCTTTTTTTAAAATTTAAATTTTATATCGGGTATAGAGTTGCTTTCAAGATTCTTAGTCTTATATCACGACTTGTCAGTTTAGGGCAGGAGGAAACCTGCAACATCTGTAGCGCTGAATGGTGCAGTAAACCTGCGAGCACCGGCTGGTACTGACAAGACCAAGGATGATAACTGCATTGCCACTCTACAGACATCGC